>JAWRVZ010000310.1:502500-530000 GCA_037043235.1 Rhodeus uyekii
TCGCGGTATCGTGTGGACGGCCAATCCGTATATTTTTTGTTTACCGATGATGTCATCACATCACGTGTCGGCTGCGTCACAGTAACAGCAACAGTGTTGCCAGATTGGACTGAAGATTTTCAGCCCAACTACAGCTTAAAACTCGCCCATTTAAAAAAATACCAGCCCAAAGTGCGCACTCTTATAAATAAAAACAAGCCCAAATTTTATCAACCAGTCCAATCTGGCAACACTGAACAGCAACGACAATGCTGATCAAAGTCTTCTTCTCCGTGTATAGTGTATATCTGTGGCAGAATTACAGCGCGCCATACTGGTCTGGCATATAAACTACACCGTTATCAGTCGGTTTTAGTGGTCTCGTGTGGACGCTGATATTTCTTGAGACGACGCCGTGTTTATGATCGGATAGGGAATGCACCGGCATCATGTGGACGTGGCCTAAAATTCAAATATTTAAATAATATTCATTTAAAATACAAATCAGGGATGCTTTAAATTTAACAAGTATTCTTAAAGAATGGTCATTAAAATTCTGCATATATTTTTTTCCAGTTGTTTTTTGATTATATTCTTTGCGTGTGCCATCTTTTACAACTCACTCCAGTGGAAATATTGTGTAAAAGGAGAAAAAATATTTGAAAATGTTTTTTATTTTTTTATATAGTTAAATAATGCAATGTTTTGAAATGCATATAATTATTTAAGCTAGTTAACATAGTAAAAGTCGTTTAATTGTTTTTAAGTGATGTCACACCACAGGACATCGCGTCACAACACAGGATGAAATGAGACACTGTATGAACATTTATGGTGAAATGTATTGAATACTTCTGTAACAAACAAATTCATTTGCATCTCTATTTAAACATTAATGAAAATGCAACATATCAGTACAATCTTATTACTTAGTATATGAATTTGAACAAAAAACATAGTGAACAAGACATACTGAATGATTAACATTTTGGAGGCGTCAAATCAGACCCATGGTAGCTCATAAAGACCATTCATTTCTATTTTTAACATAAAAGACTAAACAAATATATTGTTTCTCAGGAGGAAGTCATTACAATCAAGCTAAAATAATTAAAAGCATGTTAAAATCATCAGTTCAGCTCTTTAAACAAAGATTCCAGTGAAGACATTTGACATTCAAACATTTCTAACCCTAACCCTAAAAACAGTCTAAAATCACTTTAAAACAATGATCAGTGACTGTTAACATACACATACAACAAACAAAGACAGATATATATTTGTTTAATATATGTATAATATAGGTGTATTATGTATAATGAAGAGCGATATGTTTGTTTAATATATGTATATTATATATAATATTGACAATATTTGTTTAATATATATATAGAGAGAGAGAGACAGAAATATATTTGTTTAATATTTCAAACATAACAGACGAGAATCTAGCTAGACATCTGACTTAATTATGTCACACTACAGGACGGGTGTCACACCACAGGACTCTTTCACCTTGGCAGCCATTTTGAGTCCTTGCTATACAAGACTGAGCTTGGACATTACAGTAACTGAATAAGTTCATTGTTTTAAACCTGAATATGCTTTTTTTTTAAATAGTTTTCTTTTTTCTCGAACTAGATCAGTCACACCACAGGACTATCAATATAATGATATAAATGATTAAATCTATCTAATTAATTAATAAGAAATTAACAGTCACCTTTTAACCTCTATAGCACACCCAAACATCTGGGGAATTTCCTGGTAGGGGGGTTGACTAAAAGACCCCTATGGCTGTCCATGTAACTGCCAGTACAAAAATCTAATATCCTATGTCACACTGTAGGACACCATTTGTGTTTCAAAACTAAATGTACTGTAAATATTATTTTAGTACTTTTTAGCATTTTGAAAACTTAAGTTAATTAAGGAAAGACATACAAAATAATGCCAAGGCATTTATTAGCTGCTCCAGACATATCTGCTTTATTTTACTTATATTTACATTTGATGAGTCATCAATGTTACAGTCAGAACGGTTGTTGCAGGACATTTTGCTATTCATCTTGAAATATGAATAACACCAAATACATTTTATGTCCCAAAATCATAATGTTGAAATAAAACGATGTTCTGATGTTCTACTGGCATGTGTTGTTTTAGTTGAGAAATGCAGTTCAGTAAACATTTACACTTAGTATATATATATATATATATATATATATATATATATATATATATATATATTTTTTTTTTTTTTTTTTTTTGTAATGTTAATAGTTTATTGTTTAGTATTGGATTTTTTACTATTTTACTATTATTTATTTATTAGTTTTTTTATGTTAAAATATTTTGTTAAAGCTAATAGTGTTTATTGGTAAATGCTATGTAACAGAATAACAATAATTGAATTGATTTAATTATGCCGTTTATTTTTTTCACAAAGTAGGAAGGCCGATTTGTGCAACTATGTGCTTTTCTTTTTTTAAGTATTTGTTTTTAAAGGTAATATGTAATTTTTTCTATTTTAATTAATGTTTGTTAATAGAATGTTTAAGTTTTTTTATATTAGAGAGTCACACTTTGAAATTTTGAAAGTGCTTTATTTTTTAAAGGTAATGTGTATCTTTTATTATCTAGAGTTACTATAATTCAGTATTTTTTCTATTTTTGTGAATGATAATAGTTTTAATGGTAAATGCTATTTATTTCCGTCTCTCTTTACCGTTTGCTTAATTGCTGTCTATTCCGTCAAACATTCTCCTGCTTTTCTCCTTCTCGTTTTTCTCAATCGCTTCCAGTTTGACTGCGATGTTTCCCTCCAGCGTTTGTCGTTTCTCTCACTCTTTCACGCGTTCCGGAGACGTGGATTCACACACACTCACGGCTGCTCTGGGGAAGCCCGTGTTAATTGAAAAAGCAATTAGTGTTTGTGTGATGGAGAGGCTTTGGCTGCCGCTGAACCGCAACACTTCCTGCTTCATTCATTCCCAGCATGCTCTGGTCAGGACGGATTGTTTGGTGTACATGCGGAGACGTGTGTTGTTTTAGCTTTTTCTTTCTGGCTTTGAAGATGTTTGGCCCTCGACAAACTCCCCGATGCGGCATTTCATCTCCGCTCCGCCATATGAATGGGAGGTGAAGAGGCTCTGCCCTGATCGTACAGCTGCTGCGTTTGTTTCCTCACATGGATGTTATCACACTTGTTTTAGCTGCTTATCTTGTCCGTGCTGCTTCTCAAAGAGCTGTTCCTCTCGCATGGTGAGCTACAAAGAACTCGACCTCTTTATTTTAAGATCCCGCTCCTTTGAGCTCTGGGTTCTTGAGTTCCTCACACAGATCTTCGGCGTCTCACGCTGTTAAGATGAGACTTTGATATCAGAGCTTGTGAAATCTGTACCGCCTTGTTTTAGAAGAGCAAATAAAGATCTCTGGAGTTTCAGCAACTCCAAACCAGGGTTATTATTGCAGTTAAATTCATTAAAAACAAGTTTAATAAACTACCGTTCACATAGATTTTTACTGTATCATCTAATAAATTCAGCTTTAATCACAGGAATAAATGACACTTTACTATATATTCACATAGAAAACAGCTGTTTTACACTGATATAATATTACACTGTTTTACTGTATTTATCATCTAATAAATTCAGCTTTAATCACAGGAATAAATGACACTTTACCATATATTCACATAGAAAACAGCTGTTTTACACTGATATAATATTACACTGTTTTACTGTAGTTATCATCTAATAAATTCAGCTTTAATCACAGGAATACATGACACTTTACTATATATTCACATAGAAAACAGCTGTTTTACACTGATATAATATTACACTGTTTTACTGTATTCATCATCTAATAAATTCAGCTTTAATCACAGGAATAAATGACACTTTACTATATATTCACATAGAAAACAGCTGTTTTACACTGATATAATATTACACTGTTTTACTGTATTTATCATCTAATAAATTCAGCTTTAATCACAGGAATAAATGACACTTTACCATATATTCACATAGAAAACAGCTGTTTTACACTGATATAATATTACACTGTTTTACTGTAGTTATCATCTAATAAATTCAGCTTTAATCACAGGAATACATGACACTTTACTATATATTCACATAGAAAACAGCTGTTTTACACTGATATAATATTACACTGTTTTACTGTATTCATCATCTAATAAATTCAGCTTTAATCACAGGAATAAATGACACTTTACTATATATTCACATAGAAAACAGCTGTTTTACACTGATATAATATTACACTGTTTTACTGTATTTATCATCTAATAAATTCAGCTTTAATCACAGGAATAAATGTCACTTTACTATATATTCACATAGAAAACAGCTGTTTTACACTGATATAATATTACACTGTTTTACTGTATTTATCATCTAATAAATTCAGCTTTAATCACAGGAATAAATGACACTTTACTATATATTCACATAGAAAACAGCTGTTTTACACTGATATAATATTACACTGTTTTACTGTATTTATCATCTAATAAATTCAGCTTTAATCACAGGAATAAATGTCACTTTACTATATATTCACATAGAAAACAGCTGTTTTACACTGATATAATATTACACTGTTTTACTGTATTTATCATCTAATAAATTCAGCTTTAATCAGAAGAGACCCTTTCAAAAACATTTAAAAGATCTTACTGGCCCCAAACATTTGAACGGTAGTTTAAACAAAAACAACAAACCAAAAAAATTATAAAAATACCTGAAATAATGTTAAAATGCATTTTATTTTATTTAAATACCAAGGTAATATTTCAAATTTTTGTTAGTTTGTTGAAGTTCTAAAATAGCAAAAACTCAAATCTAAACTAATGAAAGCGCAAAAACTAATAATAAAAAAAACCCTATTAATACAACTTGAAAATGGAAAACAAAACATTAAGTATTATTGGAAGTGTTCGTGAGAAGTATGATGTTCTCCAGGCATGTGAATACAGAGCATGTGGAAAGTGTTTGTTATTCTCTGAACTGTTCTGGGATCTGTCGGGTCACTGCTTTCATATCAGAGCTTACGAGACGCCGTTTCATTTTCATCAACCATTCCAGCAGGAGAAATCCAATTGAGAAGTTTTTGCCAGAATATTCACTCGTCTCTCACACTCGCTGACCTTCCATCCCTCCCTCTATCTCTCTCTCTCTGTGTTCATACAGTCCAGCTTTCATTCCAGCTGCCGTTTCCTGAGCACTTCACAGCCGTTATATGAGTGTGGAGGAGACGTGCTCGCGCTTTACACTTTTCCATCGCATTCTGCTCGCAATATTTACAGATGCAGGGCATCTTATTGTTCTTTTGCAAATCGAAGGGCATGTTTATGCAAGAGTTATTACTTTTCAAAGAAGTGTTTTGGTTTTATTTACACTGTTTCCACTAAAATATGAAGCAACAGCAGTGTTTCGAACTTTGCTTCCACTGTTGAGCATCAAATCAAAAAACAAAAACTCAAACAAAACTACCCTTTGGGGGAAAAACACAGACCGACTAACTAAAAACTAGACAGGACTAAATTCAGACAGGAACAGGAACCGACAGCATGACGACAAGAAAGACAACAACAAGGACAGCAAACATAAAGGGATTAAATACAGACAGGAGGAAGGGTAATAGAAATCGAAAACAGCTGGGACAAATCAAACTAATGACAAGGAAACAAGATGGGAGGAGAACACCATGACAAGACATGAACACGCAGCCAATGCGGACGCACATCGCCACGTGTTCACATTTAACAAAGATGGTTAACAACATGCAGCTGGTGACAACCAAACTGCACGCGCAACACCAAAACAACATGAAAACATGAAGTAAACACGAACCTTATGCTTATAAAACTGCACAAAGACACGAGAGCACGCGGTACAAGCAGAGCTCGAAACCGCGCCCACTAACATAATGTAGGATGAACACACGGGTCATGAATGCCCGATCCCGACACAAAACCAAGACCGAACCAGACCGTCTGGGGATCGGACATCATAACCCGCACACAAGACGTTACACAGACAAGAGTGCGTGGTACTCGAACACTCGAAGCCGCACGCACACACACAAAACTCAAGACATTACGGTAGTGTCAGAGCTCTGCCACAACAACAAGAGATTACTAGATCGAATGTGACAGAACCCTGACACATATGACACTGAAGACTGGAGTAATGATGCTGAAAATACAACTTTAATCACAGGAATAAATGACACTTTACTATATATTCACATAGAAAACAGCTGTTTTACACTGATATAATATTACACTGTTTTACTGTATTTATCATCTAATAAATTCAGCTTTAATCACAGGAATAAATGACATTTTACTATATATTCACATAGAAAACAGCTGTTTTACACTACAATAATATTACACTGTTTTACTGTATTTATCATCTAATAAATTCAGCTTTAATCACAGGAATAAATGACACTTTACTATATATTCACATAGAAAACAGCTGTTTTACACTGATATAATATTACACTGTTTTACTGTATTTATCATCTAATAAATTCAGCTTTAATCACAGGAATAAATGACACTTTACTATATATTCACATAGAAAACAGCTGTTTTACACTGATATAATATTACACTGTTTTACTGTATTTATCATCTAATAAATTCAGCTTTAATCACAGGAATAAATGACATTTTACTATATATTCACATAGAAAACAGCTGTTTTACACTACAATAATATTACACTTTTACTACGTTTTTAATCAAATAAATGCAGCCTTGATTAGTCTTTGAACGACGTAATTCATTCATTCAAACACCCTTAATCCTGTGAACAGTACTGTATGCAAATAATATGCGTAATAATGATAACAAGCAGCATAAACTCGCCTGGTTACTAGTGCATCTGATGCTGGATTTGCTCAACGATGCCAAAGCCCGACTGTTTCCCCCACAGATTTGTTTTAATTTGATTTATGCACAAACAATAAAACAAGCATCATAATCCAAATTCACATGTGGATTCATATTCAGAAAAGCCTTTTTGGTTATTATAGTACTATGGCATAATATGATCCATTGCGTATTCTTATATGCTCAGTGGAAATGTATGAAATTAAATGTTAATCTGGCGTCGTATGGAAGCAGTTTGGGGGGGATTTCTGATTAAGATCACTCTGAAGGATTGCAGAAGTGAAACGTTGCATCAGAGATGAAACGCTAATTGCTTTAAACGCGGTGTTCTGGTTTTCAGAGGTCACGCGTGTGACGGCTGAAGCAAGAAACGCACAGGCAATTAAAACCGCTCGGATGGTTCAAGGTCGGACCCGTTTATTCAGGTTTTTAACTGTGGACATTCAACAGGCCTGTTTCTCAGAGGGGAAGGTGTGGTTGAGTTTTCCTGATGTGACTGTGATAACAGGGACTCAAATTACTCCCGCGAGCACCAGCATCAAAGCGTGGCAGTGTGGCGTGAAGCTTGCCCGGCGTGACGGCATGCAGACGGGGCGGCACCGCGGCCACAAACAATCTGCTGTTGTGGGTCGGCTGTCCATCGCAGAACACTAGGGTTCTAGAGTCCAGAAGCTCCTCAAATGACTGCATAATACTCATGTTTCATGATAGAACACTGATAAACTCTCATAAAGCACAATCAAAATGGATTAAAACTCAATCTGTATCCCGTGAACGGAAGATTCGGAACGGAACCCTTTAAAGTTCTAAGTAGAACATTTCTTCTACGTGTATGACTGATGTCATCATTCCTTCCCCAGCTGATTGATCGTTGTCTGAAAATGAAAGGCATTATGTATTTAAATAAGCACTAATCTGCATACATATTCAGAACATTTTGAAATTACTTCAACTTGTTGACATATTAGAGTTAAAGGGATTTTAGCTCTAAATCAGATGCTGTCGGCAGTTTGTGTGGATTTACGAGCTCTCTTCTTCTGTTATATAATAAATAGGAAGTCATAGTTTTATATTTCTGATAAGTTGTGAATGTAGTTTTCGAGTCTGGACAAAAAACTCACGAGAAAATAAATCAAACTGTTCATCATTACGAGAGGCGTGTGACCAATTATCTGTACAGTTATCCGATCAGAACTTGTAGAAATGATGTCAACAGATTGACTGTAAATGCCTTGAGATACGAGCGTCCCGACATACGAGTATTCTGAGATACGAGCAAACCTTCCAGTTAATTTTTGCTTTGCTTTGAGATCTGGAACCTACAGGCGCAAATACACAACATGCAATAAAAGAAACGCTTAATAGTGCATTTCTTCCCACTATTCTGAAGGAAAACTAAAATCTCACAATTTACCAGTGAATTAAAAAAAAGAGTTTTTATGTCATGGGCTTTTCTGTATCTCAATCAGTAGAGAGCAGCGCTTGCAACATCAAGGTCATGGGTTTGATTCCCAGGGAAAGCAAGAACTGATTAGAGTGTCAATGTGTTTCTTGAATGCGATGATAAAAGCGAGTGCGAGTGTTTTTCTGCAGGAGTGGATGTGAACTCTGTCTTTGTCCACCAGAGATATCTAGAGATCTGCTTGTTGGCGTGAGGGCAAATTTTGTCATGTTTTTCCCATTTCTCGAGTGCTTTTCTCCTCTTTTATTCTCTTTTATTTATCACTTGTGCTGACGAATTGGCGCTCGGATGCACATGGAAGGCTTTCATGCCTCCGTCTGATCTCTCAGGCCCGCCGCGAGACCGACTGCGTGACGCTCCTGGTTTCTGGGTCAAGGTCTGAAAAGCTGACGGTCTCTGTGTCTGCGAGCGTTGCATGACTGTCTGTGGTTTGGCACGAGGACGGCGTTCGAGAGACGTTGGAGTGTGTGTTTGGATGCATGTGTGTGTGACTGAGATAGTGATCGTGCTCGGCGGGGCTGGCAGTGGCGCTGGCTCTTGGTTCTGGTCCATGGATAATTATTGAGCTGATAATAAACCTGCCCTGGTTTGCTCAGATACCGTCCGATGGGAAGCTCCCTGCTGTCACCAGAACACAGAGTGAATGTTAATGTCCCGTTCCCCGTTTTAAACACAACACCACGTGTTTGCAGTTTTCTTAAAGATATCCAGCAAGTGTCCGTCTGTTACAGGGATTTACCACGGTGAAAAAGTGCAGCGGTTAACCACTGGTAAAACCAGCGTAACACAAAGCCTCTCGTGGCACTAATGTTCAGTTAATGTCACAAATACAAAAGTGCAATGAAATAAACCGTTAAAAGTGCATTTCTTCCCAATATTCTGAAAGAAAACACAACAATATGTAACCAAAATATCTCAATTGACCAGTTTATTTGAGATAAGTGAGTCTCACTGAGTTGAATATCAGTATTATTGCTGGAGGATTTGGGCTTTCCTGTGTGTCTAATAGTAGAGAGCAGCGCTTGCAACATCAAGGTCATGGGTTTGATTCCCAGGGAAAGCAAGAACTGATTAGAATGTCAATGTGTTTCTTGAATGCGATGATAAAAGCAGCTGATAAATGCATGAATGTGAATGTTAATATGAACCGGTGTGTAAATCTAGTTACCGCTTTTAAAAATGACCCTAACTTCCTGTTGTTCTGTTCGGTCTCACACACGCGTGTGCAGCGGGTCAAGCCGAGGTTACGGCGCCCCTTCAATTAGCAGGTGATTAGGGGACGTGACGAGGCAGGTGTGATGAAAAGCAGACACACTCTACCCAGAATCCCCTGGGGCTCTGTGCACTAATGCAGTCTCACCGGTTCACCTCCATCTCCTCGTTCCCCCAACACTTAGCACACAGCGATGGACTCGCGGCTGATATTGATGGGATGGGTTGCGTCAGTGCGAGACTCTGATGTCCTCCTGTCTCTCTCTCAGATTCATTCTCCTCTGTGTAAATAATTGATGTCTGGCGGTCGGTTGTTAAGAATAGAAGTCGTATTTGCAGGTGGCGAGCGGCTCTGTGAATGACCTCTCATGGCGCGGGGGTATTTGAACGGGACGCGCTCCCTCTCGAGTGGCGTTTCACAGTCCTCAAAGGGAATGTCGATTGCTTCTTCCTGTTTACTTTCCTCCTGAACCCCGTTGCTCCACCAGCGTCAGATAAATATAGGTTTGTGTTTGATGAGGAAGACGCCGGTGAAGCCGCGCTCTGATGAAAGCCAGCTGTAATTACAGGAGACGCTTTCCCGTCTCAGACAAATATCTGTGGAATGAAAGACGGCAGGTTCCCGGGTTGAGGAAGAAGCCGCAGGTTCCAGGGAAATGAAATCTCACACGTTTAGTCTCAGACTCTGAACATACAAACACAGAAGCTGCTTTACTGGGAGAAAACCATTCATGAGTGTGAGAGACAGAGACTGAATCGGAATCAAGATGGAGATGTTGAACGACAGGAAGAGGAATCTATCTATCCGTCTGTCTTTCGGTAGTTTTCCATAGAGTAAGGATGAATATTGTCTGCACGTCTCAACAGATAGAACATGTTATCAGAATGTTTTGTGAGTCTCTCTGTTGGTAGTTGGAGCTTGAGCCGAGTTCAGCCTTGTATCTGTGTGTGTGTGTGTGTGTGTGTGTGTGTGTGTGTGTGTTATTATGGTCTGTATTGGTGAGGTGATTAACTGGCACCATCAGGAGACGGAATAACTTGTTGTTCTCGACAAGCCACGTCACGAACCCGTCACACATGTGATCAACGAAGATATGCTTGTGTGTGGAAAATTACTAGTTTTGTTTTTCTTTCTTAATTTCTTTCTTTCTTTGCCAATCAGAATCATTGAACCGTCATCATTGATGTAGTTAGCACCCTCTGTTAGAGTATAATTGCTGTAATGTTATTGTAAGTGGGGCGGCCTACGAACTCCTCAAGAGACCTGAAGCTTCTGCTGATGAAACTGCAAACTAAACTTCACTAAAATTACTTCTATCTGTCTGTCTATCTATCCGTCTTTCTGTCTATCATCTATCTATCTATCCATCTATCCATCTATCTATGTCTTTCTGTCTATCCCTCTATCCATCTGTCTGTCTATCTATCCATCCCTCTTTCTTTCTGTCTATCCATCTATCTATCCATCCATCCATCCATCCATTCATCCATCTATCCATCCATCTATCTATCTATCCATCTATCTATCCATCCATCCATCCATCCATTCATCCGTCTATCCATCCATCTATCTATCCATCCATCCATTCATCCGTCTATCCATCCATCTATCTCTTCTATCTATCCATCCATCCATCCATCCATCTATGTCTTTCTGTCTATCCCTCTATCCATCTGTCTGTCTATCTATCCATCCATCCATCCATCCATCCATTCATCCGTCTATCCATCCATCTATCTATCCATCCATCCATCCATCCATTCAAATGTCTATCCGTCTATCCATCTATCTATCCATCTATCCATCCATCCATTCATCCGTCTATCCATCCATATATCTATCCATCCATCCATCCATCCATTCATCCGTCTATCCATCCATCTATCTATCCATCTATCTATCTATCTATCCATCTATCCATCCATTCATCTGTCTATCCGTCTATCCATCCCTCTATCCATCTGTCTGTCTTTCTGTCTATCCATCCATCCATCCATCCATCCATTCAAACGTCTATCCGTCTATCCGTCTATCCATCCATCTATCTATCCATCTATCCATCCATCTATCTATCTATCTATCTATCTATCCCTCTATCCATCTATCCATGCCTCTATCCATCTGTCTGTCTTTCTGTCTATCTATCCATCCATCCATCCATCTATCTCTTTCTGTCTATCCCTCTATCCATCTGTCTGTCTATCCATCTATCTATCCATTCATCCATTTGTCCGTCTGTCTATCTATGTCTTTCTGTCTATCCCTCTATCCCTCTATCCATCTGTCTATCCATCTGTCTGTCTTTGTCTATCCATCCATCCATCAATCTATCTATCTCTTTCTGTCTATCCCTCTATCCATCAATCTATCTATCCATCTGTCTGTCTTTCTGTCTATCCATCTATCCATCTGTCTGTCTGTCTATCCATCTGTCTATCCATCAGTGTGTGTGTCATGAGCACATGTCTGTTGAATAAACTCCTGACATGCGTGTGATTAGAGCGGCAGCATCTGTTGAGAACAGTAGCTCATCTGATCCGCCTCGCAGGCAAACACATGCACAATCCCCATAAAACACGCTCTCATCCCTCTCTTCTTCTCGTCCCTCTTTAGATGATGACTATCCGGGATTGGGTGAACTCCCGGAGACGTTCCCCTCGGACCCGCCGGAGCCTCTCCCGCACTTCCTGATGGAGCCAGAGGAGGCGTACATCGTCAAGAACAAGCCCGTCAACCTCTACTGCAAAGCCACGCCGGCCACGCAGATCTACTTCAAGTGCAACAGCGAGTGGGTCCATCAGAAGGAGCACACGGTGGAGGAGCGCGTGGACGAGACCTCCGGTCAGTGCCAGCGGGATCGGGAGGGGGACGGGAGAAAGAAAAGCACACACATATGAGAGAGCGTAGCGTTAGAGCGGCACAAAATTGGAAAAGCTTATACTGCCTGATGAAAAGATCCAGGAAATGCCATCAGATTATTTGAATAGCTTTGTTTGGAAAGAATGAATCGCTCTTAGAGTGACTGGCGTGAATTATTTTCTTCAAAGACAAAATTACCATTGCTATTATGTGGAAAAAATACAAAATCTGAATATTTAGGTTTGCTTTTTCAGTTTGCATAAAGTGAACAGAGTTTAAAAACAAGATCAGATTAACAGTGTTTGTCCAATTCGATACGATTATAAAATATTATGATTTTATTGTGATTATTATTATTAAAGAAAATGAAGACTATTGTACTGTCAGTTTAAAAAACAAAACGGGTATTAAAGATAACTTACATTTTCTGTGGAGTTACAACACTAATATTTACATCTTAGTTTCTGAAGTAAACCAACAAACGCATGTTTTGCAGCAGATACGATGTGAAGTGCGGTATTGTGTGTTCATATGAAACCAGCAGCGCATATTTTGACTTAAATTGCAGAATGTGCAATTTGACGATCGCACCAAGCCATATTGCAGTATGGATTTTCTTTGGATGTATCAGCAAGCGTGCGCCTCACGCAGCATCTCCGGCCCTCAGGAGGCCGAGGCTTAAAGTGGGGAAAATCACGCAAATGAATAATTCAGAGGAAACTTTTTCCAGCGTCTCCCACTCTCTGCAGCCTGTAATGAGAGTGGAGCTGGACTGCAGCCGTCGGGTTTGTTTGGCGCTCGGGACACGGACATCATTAGGACTGCAGAGCTCTCTGTCTGACACGCTCCTCTCGCTCAAACCCTCGGTAACAATCACTCGTGGGACGAGCGCGATCTCCAACATGAGAGCGGCGGCGGTCCTGCACGTCCTCCGCCGTTACGCAGCGCTTCAGGACGTTGCTTTCAACTCTTGTGTTTCTCTCCGTCTCGCTCGTGTTTCTGCGGCTCTGAAGCGTTCAGCGTCTCTCGGCTCATTTTATCATGTTTTGCTCTTTGCTTTAGCGCCGCTGTTTCCTGTGATGACGATATTCAGTGAGTCGGAGCCTCTGGCAGCAATACAACTCTTTCAATCCAAGAACTACTGTACGTTCACACAGGAGAAGATCAGATATACACAGAGAGAGAGAGAGAGAAATATATCAACTTTGATTTATATATAAAACATACTGTATATAATATATATTTTTAACTTTATTATAATGGGATATATTTATTAAGTTTAGTATTAAAATATGAGATCTATCTTATTTCTCTCTCTCTCTCTCTCTCTCTCTATATATATATATAATATAATAAAAAGCCATTTTTAATATTTATTACAGTGTTTTTTCACAATAGTAAATAAAATGTATATTATAGTAGTTGTTTAAAAAGGAAAAATAAATGTATTGTGTATAAATATATATTTCTGTCATTTACTTTTTATATACAAATATATACAGTAATACCTTGAGATATGAGCGTCTTTACATACACCCTTCCGGCAGATATTTGCTTCTAGATACGAGTAAATATTGGAGATACGAGCACGTATACTGAAGCCGATGCCGACGCTCGTTCACTTCACGTGTTCGCTGACTTCTGTACGCGTCGCCCGCGAGCAGCTGATCTTCTCTCCATTTTGATCATTATTCTTCATATTAGCGATGATTTCTAAGAAACTGAGAGGTAAGGACGGTAGTGAGAAGAAGCAGCGCATGAGCAGGAAATTGTGGATAAGATGAGCTGGTGCCGCGTGAGTGATCAGGAGGAACTGAGGAGCTGATGGAGCTGCAGACGAGGAACATACGCAGGTGTTGCAAGAGCTCAGCAGAGGAGCGTGAACCGGAGGAAAACATTTCTACAAGTGAAATTAAGGAAGTGATGGCTATTGTGGCAGAAGGTTTCTGATTTCATTGAAAAGAAACACCCTGATAAATCGTCTACTGCTCGTGCTTCCGCACTTTTTGACAGACAGAAACAAATCTCCCTCGATAGATTTTTCGTTAAAAGGTCTGCGCCGAGTGAAAGTGAAAGTGAGGGTAGTCAGGTGAAAAAAGGGAAGAAAACAAATCGAAAAAAGCAAAACAGTAATATAAAATAGAAAAGTTTTAAAAGAATAAATAAGCTAAGTTCAGTTATGTTAATGTAAGTTTATGTAAGTTGCGTAGTGTTTGTGTAAGTTACGATACGATACGGAATCAAGTGTCGGCGTACCAACCCCCCCCCCCCCCCCCCACACCTGGGGCTACTGTCTGTAAAAACTTATAATTAAAACCACATTTCATTTGATATTACACATGTATCACACTGTATACATGTACTATAATTGTGTGTGTGTGTGTGTGTCTAAATAAAAAAACGTTTTTTTCCATTGTTACGGATCTGGAACGGATTAATTTGTTTTCTATTATTTCTGATGGGAAAACATGATTCTAGATACGAGCAATTCGAGTTACGAGCTCGTCCTGGAACGGATTGTGCTCGTATCTAGAGGTGTTACTGTACTATAATTGTTTAAAAAGGAAAAAATAAATGTATTGTTTTTTTTCTATAGAAATTGACATTTTGCTCTTGAAAAGGATTTTTTAAATAACATGATAAATTTGTTAGTCTTTTTTTTTTTTTTACAGTAAATACAGTTAAGTAAATATATCGTATAAAAGCAAGTGAAACCACATTAGAATCAAAGAGGTTTCAATACAAAGAAAGAGATTTTTTGAGAGCGAGTGTTTGAAAATGTAAAGTCGATGGCGTGATTCTTCAGGAAGTGTTGCACATTTGTTTGGTTGTTAGCGGCTCTGGGATGGAGGTTTATTGTGACGCGAGCAGCCATTGTCTCGTGTGTCTGAGTCGGAGCCGGAGGATCGCAGTGATGCTGCTCTGGAAATAATGTGCACAATGAGCGCGTGTGTATCTGGGGATTTAATATCCCGCCGCTCAATACAGAGAGTGATTGCTACCTGTGCGCCGCCGGCGACAACTCAATTCCCCTTTTTGGCAGCTGAATGCAGCCAATCAAAGGAGCCGTGTCGCCTGTAATGGCCGCAGCCTCGGGGGGGCGAGTCTCTGAGTCTCTGACCGCTGGGATTCACAGAAGAAATCACTCCACAACATCTACATGCAGACGGAGCTTGATGGGAGCGGATGCTCGTCTGTGTGTTGGGTTTAAGCTTTAGCGCAGGCCGACTGATTTTCAATCGTCTTGTGGACGGTTTTCTTTGCTGTGACGTCGAGGAGGACGAGGTTAACGTGGAGCATCGGCCCTCGACCCCAACGACCCCCAATGACGAAACTTCATCCCAGATCACATCAGTCTGGCTTTATCCTCCTCTGCCGCTGTTCTCCTGTAGAAGGAAGAGTGCTGCCTTATTAGCATTATCTGTCCATCAATCTGTCCATCCATCCATCTATATATCCATCCATCTATCTGTTCATCTATACATCCATCTTTCCGTCCATCTATCCGTCCATCCATCTGTTCATCTTTCCGTCCATCTGTCTGTCCATCTATCTGTTCATCTATCCATCTGTTCATCTTTCCTTCCATCTATCAATCCATTTTTATGTCCATTCATCCATCCGTTCATCTTTCCATCCATCTATCTGTTCATCCATCTATCAGTCCATCTTTCTGTCCATCCATCTGTTCATCTATTCATCCATCTATCCATCCATCTATCTGTTCATCTATCCATCTGTTCATCTTCCATCCATCTATCAGTCTATCTATCCATCCATCTATCTGTTCATCTATCCATCTGTTCATCTTCCATCCATCTATCTGTCCATCTATCCATCATCTTTCCTTCCATCTATCAATCCATTTTTATGTCCATCCATGCGTTCATCTTTCCATCCATCTATCTGTTCATCCATACATCCATCTATCAGTCCATCTTTCTGTCCATCCATCTGTTCATCTTTCCATCCATCTGTTCATCTATACATCCATCTATCCGTCCATCTATCTGTTCATCTATACATCCATCTTTCCTTCCATCTATCCATCCATTCATCTATCCGTCCATCTTTGTCTATCTATCTGTCTTTCTGTCCATCCATCTATCCATCCATCTTTCATTCCATCTATCAGTCCATCTTTGTCCATCCATCCATCCGTTCATCTATCCTATCTATCTTTCTGTCCATCTATCTGTTCATCTGTCTGTCTATTTGTGTGTCTGTCCATAATAAATGAATAATAATCAAGAAAGTAATTAATAATGCACGTTCACACGGATGAGCTGCAGCATTATGGCCGGTCACAGGTGAACGAGTGTCACTGATCTTCCGTAACCAGGCCTGATATTGAGCTCTGGAAGGATCGGATCGTAAAAGAGTCACTTCTCAGAATAAACCTGTTGTTTGAGGAATAAAGATCTGAGCAACTGCGACTCTAGCCAGAACAATGTGCTCTTCGTCAGAGTTTCTCTGAAACTGCAAGACCATCAGTGGAGAGAATTTACCAGCAGTGTCCGAGGAGACAAACCGAGTGCATGAGACCACAGGATTTAAATCATGCTCATGCAAGGAATATCCCAACACACAGCTGTATATGTGTGCGCTGTTTGCCTGGGAAGTGATGCATTGTGGGATGCTGGAGGCCATGTGAAGCTCTGGACGGAGAGACTGGGTCCGGCCGTTCATGTTGGCGTTTATTTGACACGTGTCGCCCATCTAAAAATCACGCAGATCATGCCAAGCCCTTCATAACACGGGTGTTTCCTGGTGGAAGTGGCTCTTTCCGCAGGATCATGCATTGTTCGGGAATGGCTTGAGGAACATGAAGAAGAGTTCAGTATTATGTCATTTTAATTGTATTTCAGAACAAACACACATGCAGGAGATAAGCTGGAGAAACGGAATACAGCAACCACTTCCACATAGACGTGAAACAATCCAGAACAAAGACCAGCGTGAAACTGACACACACACAGGATCGGTGTGAGGAATGAACAGTGGTGAAATGCAAAAATACAAAACCACAAAGGGAAAAGAAACACATCTGTGACATTTGATTCTGAATGAATCCGTGTTTTGAACAAATCAATGATTCAGTGACTCATTCATAAAGAGACTCATTTGCTCTGACCTGCACTGTGAGCTGGAAGGTCTTATATAGACAGGTGTGTGTCTTTCCTAATCATGTCCAGTCAGTGTAATCAAACACAGCTGCACTCAAATGAAGGTGTAGAAGCATCTGATGGATGATCAGAAGAAATGAACAGCACCTGAGTTAAATATATGAGTGTCACAGCAAAGGCTCGGAATACTTCAGTTTTTCTATATTAATAAATTTCTATAAAATAAATGTCAACAATTCTGTGATTTTCAGTGTAATTTTGGCATTACACTGCAGAAATTATGATTGTTGTGGTCGTACTCTATCCTGCCATATCCTTACTGTTCTGTCTTTCACCTCAGCGCTGCCTCTGCCGTCTCTCCTCTCCTCTAATTTCCCCTGATTGACAGAAAAGAACCGCAGATTGAGGCTGGTTGGGCTGGTCAATAGCTATTTGAGCTGACGGAAACTTGATCCGATGGTCACAATCTCTCTCTCCCTCTCTTTCTCTCCCTCTCCCTCTCTCTCTCTCCCTCTCTCCCTCTCTTTCTCTCCCTCTCCCTCTCTCTCTCTCCCTCTCTCTCCCTCTCTCTCCCTCTCTCTCCCTCTCTCTCCCTCTCTCTCTCTCTCTCTGTCTCCCTCCCTCTCTCTCCCTCTCCCTCTCTCTCTCTCCCTCGCCCTCTCTCTCTCTCCCTCTCTCTCTCTCCCTCTCTCGCACTCGTTCTCGTGGTGTGTTTGGTCAGAGAGGCAGATTAACAGGCATTTTCTGCGCGGCTCAAGCAGAGACGGGTAGTTTATCTGTGGCAGCCACTCGGCTCCAGCCTGCTGTCCCCAAAATAAATAAAGAAAGACTTTTCTTACTGCGGAGGCCGAGCAGCAGATCATTAGCTCACTGCAAATGGATTTCTCTGGAAGGAATGGAGTCGCTTTGAGGAGAAACACCTACTCAAATGTTCTGCTATTGATCCGGCCTCTTAAACACTCATCCGCGCCTCTGAACTCACATTACCGGTGGGCTTTTCAGAATCACATCTATTTATAGCGACTCCCGTGTTCGGCTAAATTATTTGGATGGGTGTTGGCCAGTTTTAATTCCGGCGCGTTCGGTTGGCGTGAGCTATTGCACTTAGCAATGACACGAGTGGAAGCAAGATGGATGGCAGTCGATTTGTTTCTTCCGAGCCGTGTGTTTTTCTCCCGCCGTGTTTAATTATGTCGCTTGCCACACGAAACGGCCTGCAGGAGTAAATAGGAACGCTCCAATTTCACACGTTTACTATCAGCGTCAATCTCACCTAAATTCACCTAAATATATTTGTTTTGTTTTTTTATACCAAATATAAGGTCATAACTAGGCTGAAATATCAGCGATCAATCATTCTGATCACATTTGCCACTGAAAATAGATGTAAACTGTGTGCAAAGAAAAAGTATATCCCCGTGTTTTTCCTTCATAACAAAAGTCATAATGATTGTTCTTTTGACGTCTTAAACTCGGGGCCTGAAAACAGTAATCGCTTGATTATTAAACATAGTTTTATTAAAGATAGTTTTTAAAATGGATCCTGAATAACAAACAGTAAAGTAAAACAGTGCAGAACTTTATTACAAAAATGCAAAAGTATAACTGAACCATGAAAATGGCTAAATTAAATAAATATTTAAATATGAATATATTAAAATGAGCAAATTCTACAGAAATTAAGCTTTGCAATGTCTTTAATTATAACCCAGAAACACGTATGTACATTTCATAAGCTACACTTTACACTTTCATGAACTACATGCATTATGCAATATTCATAATTATAACTTTAATATTAGAGCAATACATTTGTTCTTCAATCATTCATGTTAGTTTATTGTGCATTAAAGATTAAAAGATAAATAAAAACTAGTACTATGTTTTAGTAAATGTTGAAATTAACAAACTAACATCGAGCAATTATTCTGCATCATTTAATCTTAATGTTATGAATGGAATCTTATAGTAGAGCGTTATATTATATATATAAATCCAAACATTTCTGCTTAAATATCATATTAACAAATAATTATACCTGCTGGATATAAAGCAGTGCAGTAGATGCTCTCTGTGAATCCGCACGTGTCAAAACAAACTCCACGAGGCGTCAGTGCTGGTTTATATTCTCATGCCGACTCTTCCCAGCCAATCCAGCGCCGGATGCAACCGGAAACACAATCCGATTCTTCCACCAATGAATCAGTCGATCAAACCGCACACATCACTAGGGATGGCTGACGCAAAAAATCCCGAAGCGTAGATGTTTCGAAACACTGAACCGAAACTGTGATTCAAAACACCGTGTCACGTGACTCTGGCTAAACGAAGCTTCTGCGCGTTTCACAAGTGTTTGGACAGGCGATGCTTGCCGAGTCTGCGTTTGACTGACAGGAACAAACCAAACATATTGACAGGAGTTAATGCAACTTTGCCTTATGGAAGCCCGTTTCCTCCACAGTTGAGAAAGAAAAGATTATTTAAGTCGAAATAATGACTTAACTTCTCGTGCTTCTCCGCATGGTCAAAGCATGTAAATGTGAGATCACAGCAAACATGACACGTTCTGTAAAACAGCTGTTAAAGTCAGTGTGTTAATCAATTATATAATTAAAGAACATGAATGATAAATCATCAGTATTTGAGAGGGATTCCATAGTAATATAGTATTTTATTCATTTGTATTTTTGTGTATGAGCAAGCAGCAGCACAGTGATCCATGGATTTTAAACAGAGGAATTATAGACTGTTGTATTATAGTGTTGTATTGTATTATAGTGACTCTTTATGATGAACCTGCACATCAAAGGGCATCCGCGAAATTCGCGTTAATATTAACACATGTACTCATGCATTTTATGAAGACGTTACACTTAAACTTAACTAATAAATCCAGCGTTACTCCGATAGTTTTGTAAATAGTGCAACAGTTTTCACCGGCTCTTCGATATCTCGCATTTACACACTTTACCCATGCGGAGAATTACGAGAAGTTAAGTCATTATTTCCTGAAAGTTTCTCATTATTTTGAGTTATGAAGTCATTATTTCGACTTAAGTAATCTTTTTTTTCAACTTTGGCAGAACATAGAATTTCATAGGAGAAAGATAGATTGATAGACAAATGCATAGATATATAGAGAGATTCGTAGATATATAAATTTATATATAAATATATAGCTTCATATATAGATTCCTTACACAGCAGAGCAATTAATATTTGATTATATTAGCAATTAATTTTGAATAAAAATCTGTAAAAACAAACAAAAATTAGACCATTGTGGATTGATTTGCTTTATTAAATTTCATTTTTTATGGCCAAAATAACCTAGTTGTTATTATTATATATTATAGCTATATAGTGAGGATGTTAAAAACTCATCACATTAACAAAAACACAACATTTAAAAAAAATTTAAATGGCATGTTGTCAAAGTTGTTTCAGATAATGTGCAATTGAGCACTAGGTGTCACCATGGAGACGGGTGTCGGTATAGAGTTTCGAAGCCTCGAAACAATACGGCACATTTGATTAAACTGTTTCAGTGTTTCATGAAGCTTCGCTTTGCCCACCACTACACATCACCCATGCTGGGTTCACAACAGCTGTAAGATGCAGATCTGATATCCCTCACATGCTTGAGCAGCAGGACGTAGCAACACATTTCAAAATAAGTGTCCTGGTGATTCGCAGACTTGTTTATAACTAAATGAAAGGCTTACACTCAGAATAATTGAGACATTTCAGCGGCAAAAAGTGACTGGAGAAAGTGTCACGTTTTGATTTTGAGATTAACCCTATTGTTGGAATTTTGGTTAATATCTGGCCTTATTCAATCCTTAAGACTTAAATAATTAAGTAGATACAGTTCAAAGCACAAATATTCACTTTAAAGTAAATTAAATAAGTGTCTCCTTATTCCTGCTTCGTATATTCAGTGCGCCTCTAAACTTAGATTTTTCAAATTAAGAGTCCTTGCTCCCCGTCTCATCCGTCTGTGAAGCGAGTGAGGGTAGTAGAGGTCAGGGGAGGATCTTCTGACCGTCCCGTGGATTGCTACAAAGCAGGCTAAGTTGATTATGTCGCTACAGCGATGTAATGCACACCGCAGACTTGAGCGATGACGTGGAGCGCTAATCGAGACGCCTTTCCCGGGATCCTGCTGTCCGTCTCCAGCAGATCGATGGAGAAGATCCTGGAGTCCACGATGACGACGATCCGCACATCAATAATGCATCGTGTCAAAGATCAGACGTAATGGTTGACAGGCAGGAAAATTATTTCATCATCGTTTCTCCAGTAATAAGAACGCAGCGTATAGGAAGCTGTTTATTGCCAATATTTTACTAGCCAATAATCTTTTTTAAGTGAAGATCCATTTAACTAACATTTAATTCAAATCTCTTTTTAAGTATTGCATTTCATAATATTTTAAATAAAATATTATTTTTAAATATATTTTTATAATTTATTTGACTTATTTAAAATCCTTTTATGAATATAATATAATTTATATGTAATTAATAATTAACATATATATCTTTTATAATTTTCTTTTATTTATTATTACAGCATTTACACTTCATCACTTTATTTTTAATGTCATAATTTATTTTCAATTTAGTGTTTACTTATTATGTTTTTTTAAATCCCATTATGAATGTAATTTATTATTTAGAAAAATATTAGTTTATCTATCTGTTCATTATTTCATTATTCTATCTATTTTTTATATAATTTCTATGTAATTAATAATTCATATTTATATATTTTATAATTTTGTTTATTATTATTACAGCATTTATACGGCTTCACTTCATTTTTTATGTTATTTTTTAAATATTATAATGTACAGTGTAAAACTGTTTTTTAACCCTTTAAAAGGTTTTGTATTGTGGTAAATAAAGCATCTATACCCTTCACATGACATTATTTCTCTGTCATTTTGTTTTGTAAATATTAGCTATATTATTTATTATTATCCTAATTAAAGTAATGCCGTACTTTAAATAAATAAAATAAGGTAGAGGTTGAATCAGTAGGTGATGCATATTATTCATCTGCTCTGCGCTGAAGCTCCAGCATCACACAGCTTTAATTATTGATGCTCATAACGACTCATAAACAAGGTCAATTGTGCTTGGGTCAGCGGGCAGAGGCGGGCAGAGGTGCCGTTCCCACGGGCTCGCATGGCTTTGATGTGTCGACCGTGATGCTCTGAAACGAGACTCTGTGAGCAGTTGAATGAATGCTGGATCACGGGCTCGGGAATAATTCAGCTGCAGATGAACGCTGCGTTTCCAATAAAGCCGTTCTGCATTGTAGCTTCCAGTATAATGCAATTTTGATGTAAATATAATGCCAAGTTAGAGTGTTTGTTGGCTGTGGAGGACAGGAAGAATGTGTGAGAAATGCGCGTTGACTGTATTCAGCGCATTAAAAATGTAATTTCAGTGCCAGCGCTAGATTCCTAATCCTAATAAGCGGGTAAATAACTCTTCCTGTGTTGCAGAGAGAAAGCAAGCCTGTGTGTGTTCATTTCCTGCAGCTGTAACGGTGTTTGATGGCACAAAAACAGATTTATAATAGAACATCAGTATGCAACAGTGTTTGCAACTCATTGCACTTGTGTAATGTGTGCTAAACAGGCGATTGAGACACAGGTACAGGAGACTGAGAATGTTATAAATATATAAAATAAAACATGAATATAATTTCTTTACATTATAATAATATTTTTGTATATTTCCATTTTAGAATATGTACAAATAAATAAATATTTATTATATTATAATTATCTAAATGTAAATATTTATATTATTTTTTTAATATATATATATATATATATATATATATATATATATATATATATATATACACACACACACATATGTGTGTGTATTTAATAGCTTTGTGTTTTTTATTTTGGTTTTATATTATATTTATTGTAATATAAATATATTAATTGTAATTATGTATTTTTCGGTTTAATATTACGTTATACCTATTGCAAGAACATTTTAAAATTGTTACAATTTAAAATATGTATTAGAAAAGAACAGTTGATAAAAATGATAAAAAATATAAAATATTATGTATAAATAAATTAATTATTTTATAATCTATTTTATATATATTTAAAATAATAGAATATATATATATATATATATATATATATATATAATTTATCATTATTATTTTGATTGATTATACATATTTTGAATTCAATTATTTAAGATGGTTTAATAATTTATACTTATTATTATTATTTGTTTTTAAATATTTGACCTTTCAACATGTTTTGAATGAAGGGGAACATTTAAAAAAATGCTGAAATCAATTAGTGTATAGTAACAATTGTTTTTATATTTTTATAATTCATTTATTATGTGTTATATATGAATGCACAAGTAAAATGTTTTTTTTCTTCTGTGTATATAGTTTTATTCTGCAATCTTGCAATTTGCACGTCTAAAAATGGTTTCAGTTGATCTTTGTGAGGAAGTTTCGCGCACATGTGAATGTAAATGTGCAGATGAAGCAACGAGCAATTAGTATGTAGAAGCTGGAGGAGTTTGCATTTGCATAGAGGATTACTGTGGCTTTATGGCTCAAGCTTCTGCCGCTGGCGATGCAACCCATTCAGAACCTGCGCCCAAAATCCACCTCTGGGGCCCATTGGGCTCCGACTCACACGACACACACTCACACACTCGGCCCAGTGCAGCCATTCCAGCGTCAGCCTCTCCTCACACACACACACACACACACACAGCGCTCAATGCTTGCGGTTCGATCAGCGAAGCCTCTGCGATGAACGATGAAACACACGGGCTGTAACGTAGCGTGTGGATCCTCCGCCGTGAGCTCCTTCGTTGCTTTAGCGTCCGGCGGCCAGATGAACGAGAATCAGAGGATTCAGCAGACAGGATTCAGCTGTCGAGACGCTTCAAACGCTTCAAACGCTCAAAACAGCTCAATCATCCTAGCAAACACAGATGAGCACAACTCTCACGACCCGATCACACCTCACACACTTTTCTTATCGGTTATGTCGATTCTTTTGTCGACAAAGTCGCCACTTCACATGGTTATCTGGATCCCGTGACTAATGGTAGCACGAGTTCACTGCGCATGCGCTGAGTTCACGTTACACGTGGATTGCGGTCAGTACGGTCACTCACTCTTGCGGTCAGTGCCGTGCAGCCGCTGAACAACTCGCGCAACAATCAAGCCTTACAGATGCTGTCTTGGAAGAGGAGTTCACCTTCACTGTCCGGGAATTCCCAGATTACGTTGACATCGATAAAGAGTTCGTCACTGATAGAAGCATTTGTGTTCAGGCAGACCGGTAAAGGAAAAAGCAACAAAGCATTTTAGAGTTTGTAAAGAAACCATAGTAACCGCGTGTGCAATACTTTCAGAACTGTGTCCGAGCGAAATGACTGTTATGAGTGAATGTGTTCATGTGTGTGTGACTGTGTTTACGCTGTGAGCGATCGTTGTGTTTGCGATGTTGGAGAATATAATTAAAGGTTTGTTTTGAGAATCGAAGGTGGTTTTATCGTATACTGGTCAATCTTGTAACGGCTGTCAGTGTTTGACGACTGCCCAGATGTTAAGTGGAAAGGAAAGAAAACTCGAGGCGATTAAACTGCTCACACAAGCTTTATAGATGTTTCACACTCTTCTCAAACATGTAAAGAGCGCAAGTACAAACCAGGAAAAAGAAAACACTCTGACAAACATCACAAATAAAAGAAGGAGAATAGAAACAGCGGATGATGCTGTATAACAGTCAGCGGTAGAGCGGCGTCTCTCTCCTCACTCACACACACTCTCCTCCCGCGCGCTCACACCAGAACACACACACACACACCAGAAAAGTGCGCACAGAACTACATACGCCGTCTTAAAGGCATATTCCCAACATAAACATAAAGTAGCAATCTCAAAACAAAAAGAGGTACAATCTCACCCGTTAGTTGCTGCACATATGCCTTTTGTTGTTACAAACATATGCAGTGTGTACATTTATATAGCATGCCGATCGCTTCATCTAATACATAGATATATTGGGGATGGGTTATCTCCCTAAACGGTTATCTCAACGCTTTTTTGCAACCCCGAGACCGTCGACATAACCCAACTCCACTGTGTTTTTAAGTAGTTTTATAATAGTAGTAGTAATTGATGTAATAATATATTATGTATATTTTAAAAGTATGATTTTGATTAATATAAGTCATGTTTTGCTCTAATTTTACCGTGTTTTTATAAAGTGTTGTTGCCTATTGGAAGCAAATGTGTGGTAAAATCACTAAAGCTCCGCCTCGGTTTAATTATTGATCTTATTAAATAGTGGCAAATAAGTTTTGTTATTGAAACAAATAATCTTGACAAGCATTCCTGGAGATTTCAGAAGATGGATCTGAAATAATGGCCTGAGAGTTTAACGGTCTTTCTCTCTCTGTGTCTCTCTCTCTCTCTCTCTCTCTCTCTCTCTCTCTCTCTCTCTCTCTGTGTGTGTCTCTCTCTCTCTCTCTCTCTCTCTCTCTCTGTGTGTCTCTCTCTCTCTCTCTCTCTCTCTGTCTCTCTCTCTCTCTCTCTCTCTCTCTCTCTGTGTCTCTCTCTCTCTCTCTCTCTCTCTGTGTGTCTCTCTCTCTCTCTCTCTCTGTCTCTCTCTCTCTCTCTCTCTCTCTCTCTCTCTCTCTGTGTCTCTCTCTCTCTCTCTCTCTCTCTCTCTCTCTCTCTCTCTGTGTCTCTCTCTCTCTCTCTCTCTCTCTCTCTCACACACACAGGTCTGGTGGTCCGGGAGGCCAGTATAGAGATCACCCGTCAGCAGGTGGAGGAGTTGTTTGGTCTGGAGGATTTCTGGTGTCAGTGTGTGGCCTGGAGTTCAGCCGGAACCACCAAGAGCCGCAAAGCTCACGTCCGGATCGCCTGTGAGTCCCGACACACACCAACAATACACACAACAATACATCAGACGTTCACATTCTCGTGGTCATTTTTCCCCATTTAGTGTTTCTAACAAAAGCACACATCTATGATGTGACCAATCACAGCGCTCTGATCTCACTCTGGCATCCCTCACGCAGACTCCGCCCCTTCCCTCACACAGACTCCGCCCCTTTCCTCACGCAGACCCCGCCCCTTTCCTCACGCAGACCCCTCCCCTTTCCTCACGTAGACCCTGCCCCTTCCCTCACACAGACTCCGCCCCTTCCCTCACACAGACCCCACCCCTTTCCTCACGACGACTCCTCCCCTTCCCTCACGCAGACTCCGCCCCTTTCCTCACGCAGACCCCGCCCCTTTCCTCACGCAGACTCCGCCCCTTCCCTCACACAGACCCCGCCCCTTTCCTCACACAGACTCCGCCCCTTCCCTCACACAGACCACGCCCCTTTCCTCACGCAGACCCCGCCCATTTCCTCACACAGATCCTACCCCTTTCCTCACACAGACCCCGCCCCTTTCCTCACACAGACTCCGCCCCTTCCCTCACACAGACCCCGCCCCTTCCCTCACACAGACCACGCCCCTTTCCTCACGTAGACCCCGCCCATTTCCTCACACAGATCCTACCCCTTTCCTCACACAGACCCCGCCCCTTTCCTCACACAGACTCCGCCCCTTTCCTCACACAGACTCCGCCCCTTCCCTCACGCAGACCCCGCCCATTTCCTCACACAGATCCTACCCCTTTCCTCACACAGACCCCGCCCCTTTCCTCGCACAGACTCCGCCCCTTTCCTCCGAGCTGGACGTCCCGCGTCTCAGTGTGTGTCTCACACTTGCACACAGGTACAGAACCATTGCAGCGACACCAGAAAGCTTGTCTTCTCTCCAGTGACGCAGTGAATGTGGTTTTATTAAAGCAGGGATTCAGGGATTTTGTTTTAATTTGCTTCA
>JAWRVZ010000310.1:535000-536832 GCA_037043235.1 Rhodeus uyekii
CACACACACAAACACACACTCACTCACACACACACACACACACAAACACACACTCACTCACTGACACACACACACAAACACACACTCACTCACTCACACACACACACACAAACACACACTCACTCACTGACACACACACACAAACACACACTCACTCACTCACACACACACACAAACACACACTCACTCACTGACACACACACACAAACACACACTCACTCACTCACACACACACACACAAACACACACTCACTCACTGACACACACACACAAACACACACTCACTCACTCACACACACACACAAACACACACTCACTCACTGACACACACACACAAACACACACTCACTCACTCACACACACACACACAAACACACACTCACTCACTCACACACACACACACAAACACACACTCACACACACACACACACACACACACACACACACACAAACACACACTCACTCACTCACACACACACACACAAACACACACTCACTCACACACACACACACACACACACACACACACACACACACACACACACACACACACACACACACACACAAACACACACTCACTCACACACACACACACAGCTTGCAGACTGGGATACTTCTATTCCCATTTGTGCACAGTATAGAAACGGCAGTAATGCCTGTGTGCTTTTCTGATCTTCATGTGTCACATGTTCAGAGATAGAAAGCTGCTTACTCTGAATATATAAAAGTATTCTCTTTACAACAGCAAGTGAAACATTCTGCATTATTCCTTTCTAACATTGTCACGTAATATTGCGTGATTCATTTAGTGAGTGCGGATATATTCCGTGCACATTGTAGTTAATGAAGTTATCTGAATATTGCATATGGAAACGTGCACATCATACAGCACTGCCTTGAGGTGCGAGCGTCCCGACGATGAGCATTGGGAGGCGTGACACGAGGAAATCTGTTATTCCAGTTTCTTTTTGCCATGGATTAGTTTCCATAGTCGACTTCCGTACCCGAGTCTTCCGTATTGTGTTTACCATATCTGCGTAATCTCTCCCTCCTCTCCCTCCTCCTCCTCCTCTCCCTCCTCCCTCTTCCTCTTCCTCCTCCTCTTCCTCTTCCTCCTCTTCCTCCTCCTCTTCCTCCTCTTCCTCCTCCTCTGTCGTCTTTAGCTGCTACTGTATCGTGTGTCTCGAAGGCAAGAACTCGAAATTAAAACCACATTTTATTTTATATCACAGGAATCCTTATATACTATAATTGTGTGTGTGTGTGTGTGTCTCTTTAGCAATTAAAACATGTTTTTCCATTGTTATTAGCACTAATAAGGGAGTTTTTTAGAGGGCCGGAACAGATAAATTTTTCCCCATGTTATTTCTTATGGGAAAATGATTTGAGATGCGAGCAGCTCGAGTTATGAGTTCGTCCTGGAACGGATTCTGCTCGTATCTCAAGGCATCACTGTATCTACTGCAGCAATCATTGGCTTAGCTTGATGCTCTTCCAAACACAGCATGGGTTTCAGTGTGTGTATCGAGGGCTCGTTGGCGGATTTGAACGCAGACTCTGCCAGCTTCACTTTAACAGCAGCTCCTGGTTTGAATGGTTTCAGAGGTGAGACGGGAGAATTCAAGTATGTAAATGGCCCTTAATTCACTAGCTTGTGTAATTTAGCACAAGTAGCCAAAGACATGCAATTAATGTAATTGTTTTCATATGCGTCCACGTGTGCGGCCGCAGAGGAGGCTCATGGGAGCTGGATGTGGCCGCCGGGCGTCATCAGGCTCAGCTGAACACAAGTGTTTTCGGGGTTCAGAGCCGATCCGCTCGCTGCGCTTGGC
>JAWRVZ010000311.1:0-182500 GCA_037043235.1 Rhodeus uyekii
TTATTAGCTCCTAAATGTGTATTCCCATCTTTTAGAGTCCTGAGGGATAGACTTTATGAAAAGAAAGATTTGGAAAGTGATTGACGTTTATAGAAAAAGTAATATAATATAATATAGGATACTTAATATAATTAATGTACTGTAATATAACTGTAATATATTCAATATAAAATAGAATACTTAATATAATATAATATTATATAATTGTATATAATTAATATACTTTAATATAATATATTATATTCAATACAAAATAGAACACTTAATATAACATAATATAATTTTATATAATTAATATACTTTAATATAATATAATATATTCAATATAAAAATAGGATACTTCATATAATATAATATGATATAATATAACATAATATAATTAATATACTTTAATATAATATAATATATTCAATATAAAATAGGATACTTCATATAATATAATATAGAATACTTAATATAATATAATACAATATAATTTTATATAATTAATATACTTTAATATAATATAATATATTCAATACAAAATAGAACACTTAATATAATATATAATTTTATATAATTAATATACTTTAATATAATATAATGTATTCAATATAAAATAGGATACTTAATATAATATAATATATTCAATATAAAATAGGATACTTAATATAATATAATATAATTTTATATAATTAATATACTTTAATATAATATAATGTATTCAATATAAAATAGGATACTTAATATAATATATTCAATATAAAATAGGATACTTAATATAATTTTATATAATTTTATATAATTAATATACTTTAATATACTTTAATATACTTTAATATACTTTAATATAATATAATATAATATAATATAATATAATATAATATAATATAAATATAATATAATATAATATAATATAATATAATATAATATAATATAATATATATATAATATAATATAATATAATATAATGACATTTTAATCAGAATGTAATGTGATCCAGAATAATTCCCATTCAGTAGATGGCGCGTTGAGTCCAAGTTACCATCGGTAGCTTCTCGACCTCAGCGAGGAAGACACGTGGGAAAAGCTTACTGCGCATGCGCGGGTATAGGCTGCAGTGGGCACTGGGCAGCAGCAGTGACTAGACAAGCGCTTTATCGACACAAGCAGAGCTTAGGTGCCGAATAACCCAGCAAAATGCTCTTTTAAACAATCGCACGTCTCATCCCGGAGCCAGAGAGTAAGTGTTGCTTTCGACAACTCCCATCTGGTCATTTTAATGTTTTTTTAAGAAGCTGTGAGATGAAAGCCGGGCAGTGGCTCGCACAAAGAAGACACAGGCTATATGCTAGTGGCAGTAGCAAGTGTAGAGGCAGAGGTCTCACCCTGACCACCCTTCAGATGGGTCGCTAGTTAGCAGGGCATTAGATGACCACGACAAACCTTCAATCAACCGGAAACATCTTATCAGAGCAGATGTGTGCTGCATTGACCCTAGATTGTGTAAGTGTGTCTGTGTTATCTGGGGTAATTGTAATACATGTAGCTTGTAGCTAAGCAAAGTTTAGTGGCTAGTAGATTTATTATAGGGTGGAATGACTTAGCAACCACAAATTGTACTTTAAAGTGCTTTGGTTTTATGCTTGGCTAGTTTTTTCACAATGTAGCTCAACTTATACAGTTGTTTTTATTTAAGACTAAATGTTTGTCAGATTAAATGTCCTCCAAAGAAATACTGCTTGGCTGTACAGTATTTGCTTGTAGCAAACTGTGAGTTTGTCTAGATGTTGAACTCAGTTCAAAGGTTGTTGTTTTTTGTAGAGGACCACCTAAATAAACAACTTCCCCCATTCTGGTCCATTTTTGGAGTTATATAACAGGATGTACACGGGTCATCTCTGATTCTTCACAGATCTGTGTTTCAGGCATTGTGAGGCTCCGCTTGAGCTGATTTTTACACCTGCTTTACTGTCAAATTAAAAGCAGCTCCCTGATGAAAATAGTTGGGGGTTGGGTGAACATGTCAGGCTCCGTCTCGACTGCACTTTTGTGACACCTGCACATCTCAGATGGGATGAATCAGCTGGGAGCATGTGGCCTGTGGTCGTGTTGCCGCATCCCCTGCCGTGCCCCTGGGCACCTGCCAGGCAGACGGGAAAATGCGATTGCATCGCACTCCTGACACTCAAACTGCAGGGTGTGCACCGTGGGCCCTGACACCAGCTGTTTCAGAGAGCTATTTAAAAAGGTCATGCTTGAATGCATGATATTTAAATAAATGGCTACAATGAGGCAATTACAGAGATCTATAGCTACAGCGTTTGATGGATGTTCAGGTGAATTAGCAAGGGTAGGGCTTTTGTACACTTCTGCGACTGCCGTTTTTTTGCGGCCGGCTGTAAATCATGTCATTTGTTGACACTCTACTCAATATTACTTGCTTAGCTTGTTGGGATAGTCGCAGTGTGCTGATTTTCGTTCTGTGTCTCTTTTAATCTAAGACTTTTTGATTATTGCTTCTGCTGTGTTGCACAACCACCTTTTAATTAAAATAGAAATTTCCATCGTTATAATTTATTACTCTCATTAAGTCCCAGTGTGTTCCATTAAACCTACATCTGCACGTAAAATTGGATCTCTTTAATGACGCCCTCGGAGAAGAAAATAGCCAATGTTTCTTTTTACACAATGTATTTTAAGAGGCAATTGATGTTAATTCGTTTTTGTTCCTGACGTGAATGTTTCCTTTGCAGTGTGATGAGGAGTCAGAGTCCAATGTTGCATTAGTCTCATTGTGACATGCTGGCCTGTCTGCCGGTATCAAACCCCTCCCTCCAGCTTCTCTCGCACACGCAGATGAACACTGGACTTCAGAAATGTAAGCTGCCGTTAACTGAAATGAGCTTTGTTCTGATTAGTCTGCATGTATGTTTGACCTAGTTTATCCCTTTGTTAGTAAAGCACTTCCTCTTGAACTTACTCTGTCAAAGCCCTGTTAAGCAGTCATATGCTGTCATATGAGTGCCAAATTCCTTGCATTAACCTTCACGTTTGGCCTTCTCTTGCTCACAGGGGACACTACACAGAGGATGAGATCAGCACACTATCCTACCCCAGCGGAATTGGATGCCTATGCTAAGAAAGTTGCCAATAACCCACTGACTATAAAAATCTTCCCCAATAGTGTTAAAGTACCTCAGAGGAAGCATATCCGCCGCACCGTTAACGGTCTCGACACCTCCAACCAGCGCTACAGCCCCTACCCACCTCAGGTCAACACCCGGACAGGCCTCTTGGCCATCGTCAAAGTTCCCGTCAAAGGGATCCTCAAGGACATTGAAGGCGGCCGAGCCCGTTTTCTCCCCAAGCTCATCATGAACCCGCACAGTGGGCTTTACGCCAGTCCCAGCACTTTAAATGTTCCTCACACTGTTCCACACGTTCAGACTTCTTTAGGCCAGAAGAGTCTCGCTCACTCTCAGGCCTTGCAGGCCCATTCACAATCCCTGCAGCAGAAGAGTAGTTTACAACCACAGCAGAGCGTGGCTCATCAGGAGGCTTTACATCAGAGCCAGGCTCACCAACCGCCAGTACCACACCACGCCCTAAACCACCAACAGACTCTCATGCAGCAGCAGGCACAGTTGCCTGGTCCGCAAGGACTACGGCATCTGCCTGATATGGCACAGTCGGTGAACCTGCAGCACTCCCAGGGATTCTCTCAATCCCAACCCATGTCACAGGCCTCTTGTGCCGGACCGCCGGCCCCGGGGGTCTTGCAACCACCCCTGGCAGGCTTACAGATGGCACGCAAGCTGCCTGATGCCGACGCCCCACCCAATGTGACTGTGTCTACCTCAACCATCCCGCTGTCCATGGCTGCCAGCCTGCACCAGAACCGGCCCAGTGACTTGAGCAGCATCGTCAATCAGATCAACCAGTTCTGCCAGGCTCGGGCTGGCATGGGCTCTACCTCTGTGTGTGAAGGACAGATCGCCAACCCCAGTCCTATCAGCCGCAACCAGCTCATCAACGCAAGCTCTCGGGTGTGCACCCATCCCGGTGTGGGTCCTCCGCCTTCTTGCGTCCTTGGTAACTCTGACAAAGGTGGTCCTGCTCTGCCACTCTCTGACATTGCTGCCATGAACAGGATGCCGCTTTACCACAATGACTTGAAGCAGCAGCCACAGTTACCCCAGCAACAACGTCAGCAGGGCCCTTGGGGCCAGCACCAGTTGGCACACCTTCAGCACCTTCCAGAGGGTGCGTCTCACCAGGGCAAGAATCTCACTAGAGAGGGCCTAGTGGGACCAGGGTTTCTCACTAAGAGCATGGGCTACCCGCAGGAGGTGTGCATGGCTCAGCCCTTCAACTTGAAGCCCCCCACTGATAAACCAACTCCATCACCTCCGGTCAACAGCATGCCCATGGGTTACAGCAACGGCCACTACATGCAGACTCCCTGGAACAGCATCCTGCCCACGCCAAACAGTGACAGCTCAGGGTCTCAAGACCTGGTAGGGCCTTTCCACGGTGGTCTCTCAGGGGCCTCCATAGACTGCACCCCTGGAGCACAGTACAGGAGCGGGCCATCGATTTCAAGCCAGACGAACCTGATGCAGACCATGGAGTACATGGGTGGCGACTTCCAGGCGCCCTGCTTCCGAGCGCAGAATCCTGGCACAATGTCAAAGATGCACAGAGCCTCAGTCAGCAGGGCCGCAGATTCAGGTGATAGTAGAAATGTGCACATCCACCACCCAGGGTACAGATGAGCTGCGACTCATTCACACTAGTCAGTGTTGGTCGGAGCGCAAGGAAAAAATCCCCCCCTTTTCCCGTTTTGTTCACAGTCTTGCAAGTGATCTACTGAATGTTTCCTGTATAATTATTGATGTGGACACCACAAATCTGAACCCCCATGTGCCACTTTGGTTTCTTTAATTTTAGTAGTTTAGATTTCTTAAATAATTAGCCTTTGGACAAATGTAGGCATTTATTTATTTCGCTTTATAATTATTATGTTCTTTCCGTAAGAGCTTCAGTTTATGACATCAGCACTGTTGTTTTCCCCTTTCTGGTCTGTGTAATGTAAATGGAAAATGTACCACACCACATGCATATATTAATTCCCTCTTTCTTTTTGATTAGTAAATGTCCATTATTTAAAACGTTGAGAAGAAATTCTCAGCAAATGCTATTTGTATGTAGTTTAGGCCTACTTGAGATTTGAAGTACTAACTCACTGAAGATTTAAGGGGTACCATGATACTGAAATATTTGGCTGTTCCATCGAAGCTAACAGCTTGTACAATGTATAGAGGTTGATTTTATTTTTGTTCCTCTCAATGTTTACATATTGTGCTTTTGTAACTAATCCTAAATCTATATGAAAGTGCAAACTGATCCTGGGATATGCACACATTACAAGACTGTTTCTTTTTCAGACTGTTGAACATGAATCAGGTTAAAGTCTTAGATGGAAATGTCACACTAGGGCTGAGTCAAGCCACATTGTGTACAATGTTAATCCTTCCCTTGAAGTGTCAGCTAATGCTCTATCCTTTTTATCCTCGGTTTTTTTTCTGTGTATCTTATTAGATTTCAGTTTAAATGGAGACCGCTGTAGACTGAAATTGCTTCGGGACTTGTGCTGTGCCCTAATTGCATAGCTTAGGGTTTGTATTTTGTCTCTCAACTTAATTGTTACTACTTGAATTTCATTGGAAAGAGATGATGACAGCAGGCTTCGACTCACTACAGGTCTTACAGCAGAGCGACGTTTAACAGCCGACCCAAAGCTTCCTTTGGGAAGAGTTTCATCACCCGCTTGTGCGTTAGTTCATCATTAAAGGAAATGCGTCCTTGTACGTAATTGGATGACGGAAGTGTGTTGATGTAAGCGCAATATAAATGAGCACAGCAGGCTAGCCTGTGGCTTCACTGCTGTGCTACTGTAACTGAGAGGTGTGATTAGCCGGTGTGAATGCTGTGTGTCGGGGCGGATTGGCTCCCTGCTTTTGCTCCATCATTAACACCATACCGCTCTTCCCTGGCGGGATCATTTCCATCTCCGTCACACGCTGTTGTGTCAGCTGAAGCCTGCCACTGCATTTTCCACCCACCTTAGGCACTTGATGTGTCATGTCGGTCTTATCTGAAATAGCTGAAATGCACCGCCGGTGACAGTCTAGGTCTCTTTGCTGGGAAACAACCCAAGTAAAAGATGCATTTTAAGTTTAGTCGTTTTGTGAATCCGATAATTGATCCATCCGATGCTCCACAGTTTAACTCCCATGGAGAGTTTCTCTCTTTCTCAGGTCTACCTGTGCCTCTTCTCATATTCTCCTTTGACGTTTAAGTCAAACAAGTCTCTCCACCTTTATCAGGGCAGGCCATCTGGCAGTGGAGCATGGGTATTGTTAGACTTTGGTGTAAGGAGTGGAGCAACTGCGGGTGGAGCCGTGACACCCAGTATCATAACCTCCCAGTTTGCCCCTCAAAAGCCTTAAATATTTGATCCTTGAACTGTCCCTGACAATAGGCATGGCGTAGAATATGAATTAATGATGTTTAGCTCAATTCTTTTTTTGTGTGAAACCTTAAATCGGGGACGCTAACTCCCGAAAGGAAGAGGTTTTTTTTGTTTTTGTGTATTTAGCAATTAATGTGTAGTATTGGGCTGTAACAGTTGTTGCATTCACATCATGTTATGTTTCCTAAGCTAGCATCTTTATTTGGGCTGTCTATCATTACAGCAAAACTTGTTTAAGTCCTGAATCTGTTTCCTATCATGGGCGAACACATACGCCGGAGACGCTCTTGCGCTCAGGCTGATGTTTTCCAATAACAGCAGGCCTAGTTTAATCCTTCACGTCAGAATACGTTGCCCATGAAGCTGCTATTTTATTCTGACCACAAAAAATGATTTCTTATAATGTTGTGAGGATAGAGTTATCTAATTTATATTATGCCTTTTTTGCAATGCAATATTGTTAATAGGTTGAGAATCGGCGGACATAAGTTATTACACTTGCCTGTTGAACTTGTCATTGTAAAGCTTGAACGTTTAGACTTCCTGTATTTCTTTCGATCCTCATTTCATGCCTTGTTACAGCTCAAGAGTACAATGTCAGGTTACTCTTTTAATAGTTATTATCTCTATGTGAAGTGCCTCCTCTGGGCTGATGTGGACTGTGTGTATGTGACCGTTGCGATGGAAAATGGACCGGCGCTAGTGCACATTCCATAGGCGTAGTGCACTGCTCACGAATGGGGGACCGAGCTACTTTAAAAACTACTGATATCGTTCAGAGAAAAAATAAACATTGTGTGCTGCTGCAGGTGCAAGATCTGTTCGGATGTGAATAGTTGCTGCTGAATCACTAGTTTAGGTGGCGAGAGCTACGCTGCTGAACTCCCTAGTGTCCTTGAAACATTCAAAGGAATGCTCTGGAAAGTTCTTTGTCTTTTGGAGCACATGCACTCCTGCCCCCATCACCAACCCACCCCTTCCCAAAACAACACCATGGCAGTTTTGGACTACAGGAGTGTGTGTTAGGAGGAGTTGAGTGTGTCTCATCTTGTTCCACCAAAGAACAAAATGTCACTTGAATGGTAGCAGTGTGCACCTGTTTTGTGTAACCGAAAACTGTCATTCCAGATACACATTTTTTCAGGAACGTGTTGCACAAACATTCCCCTCTAACCAAAATAAAGTTTGACTTGCATTTGCAAAGTGTGTCATTTTGTTTCTTTTTTCTTAAGTGATGCAATGAGTGTTTACAAATCTTTTATTTGCCAACTATTTATTTTGGACTAATATGACAATTGTGTTCATTAGGAGTACAATCTGAATGTTAATTTTCACATTTCATAAAAATCGGTACACACAAAATTAGTTAAATATATTTTCAGTTAGACTATTCTTTTTAGGGCTATCTCTTGAGTCAGAACGTTTAACAGGGTAGACTATATATATATGCACACGTATACACTCACCTAAAGGATTATTAGAAACACCTGTTCAATTTCTCATTAATGCAATTATCTAATCAATCAATCACATGGCAGTTGCTTCAATGCATTTATGGATGTGGTCCTGGTCAAGACAATCTCCTGAACTCCAAACTGAATGTCAGAATGGGAAAGAAAGGTGATTTAAGCAATTTTGAGTGTGGCATGGTTGTTGGTGCCAGACGGGCCGGTCTGAGTATTTCACAATCTGCTCAGTTACTGGGATTTCACGCACAACCATTTCTAGGTTTTACAAAGAATGGTGTGAAAAGGGAAAAACATCCAGTCAGTCCTGTGGGAGAAAATGCCTTGTTGTTGCTGGAGGTCAGAGGAGAATGGGCCGACTGATTAAAGCTGATAGAAGAGCAACTTTGACTGAAATAACCACTTGTTACAATCGAGGTATGCAGCAAAGCATTTGTGAAGCCACAGCACGCACAACCATGAGGCAGAACAGCAGAAGACCCCACCGGATACCACTCATCTCCACTACAAATAGGAAAAAGAGGCTACAATTTGCATGAGCTCACCAAAATTGGACAGTTGAAGACTGGAAAAATGTTGCCTTGTCTGATGAGTCTCGATTTCTGTTGAGACATTCAGATGGTAGAGTCAGAAGCCATGTGCATCCCACAAATCTCCATCAACTGCAAGATGCTTTCCTATCAATATGAGCCAACATTTCTGAAGAATGCTTTCAGCACCTTGTTGAATCAATGCAACGTAGAATTAAGGCAGTTCTGAAGGCGAAAGGGGGTCAAACATGGTATTAGTATGGTGTTCCTAATAATCCTTTAGGTGAGTGTATACATGCACACAAACATGTAGTTTTTTTCTGTCACGTTTTTGAAGCAGTAGCCTTTCTTATTTTCCTCTTCTTTTTTTTTGCTTGTGTTGCTACATGCATAAAATAAATGAAATTGTGATGATTTAACGGAGAATATATAAAAGCAATTTCTTAAATGTATCGTATACTGTACAATTCATCAAGGCCTAAACTAGCATGAATGAAAGAACGAAAAGAATGCTTCAGGATGAAACGTTGCAAGATTTGCTAAATGTTTTCATAAATACCTGACAACATTGTCAAGAACAGTTCTTCATGTTTTGATTGGTCAAATGGCGTTGGTTCCACAGCTCTCTATCACTGCACTTGTTAGTCTACAAATGTAGTATTTTTAGTGACCTTTTTCTACTGGTCAAGTCGAAACAAAGTAAGCAGCAACAAGTGGCTGTGTTTCTGAGAGAATCAAACAACGTGCCTATTCATTTGGTTAGTTAGCTTGGCTTTTTTTAAACAACTTTAGTTGGCAGAGCAATAATAGACAAAGTAGCTGACAATATTTAATATTTAGTTAGTTACTCAGTTACAGCAGTTCAAGCTTTTGGTCTGAATGCCATGGCTGTGATTACACGTGCGGTTTAGGGGATGAATCATGCTGTAATTTTGGTTAAATAACAAGAAAATAAAATTAAATATTTGTATTAAGAATATCATATTGATCACCTCTGGTCAATGTGCTCTCAACTTTATTTCACAGTTCTCTACATATAATGTAAAGCAGGATATTGTATGTTGTATCCTATGATTTTTAAAAACCTGCAATGGCCCCAAATCCCCCAACTGCCCATCCAGGCTGCAACAGAGTTTGGCCAAAGACTCCTGAGTATCCTCAGTTGACTCCTCTATCCTTTGAAGATGGCATCATGGCACAGTTTTGTACAAAGCCAATTAGAGCTGTGTCACAGAAACGCCCTGAGGTTCACTGAGCTCCGACACAAGTGCCAAATCTGTCAAGATTCTGTGGGTGGTAATCCATGTAAAAATAAAGTGTTTTTCTGCACACGGTAGACACTTCTAAACCCTTTTGACAAGATTATTATTGAGCCCACAAGAACACTAATGACACGCTGATGTAGCTGTGCATGTACAGGTTTAACAAACATTACTGTGAATAAACGTCAGATGCAAACCTGGCAGTCAAATCACAGATTCTTGAAATATGAGACAAACGTTTTATCTGCCAAGACAGCATTTCTATTTTGAAATGAATCAGAGGCAGTGTTGGGTGTAATGCATTACTATTATTAATCCCACTTTATTTTTTCAAGGGAAAAATAATTAAATGACAGTAGTCTCAATTTACTATTTATTGGGAAAGTCTTATAAAAATCTCAGATGATATTTAGCGTCCCATTCATTGACAATCATATAAACATTAATGTAGAAGTCAGTTTGCTGAAGATTCTGGAATTTCAGGCTATTGTCGCTGTATATAAAACATACAATACACTTCCAGTGGTTGACATATGTAAATATGCACATCTTTAATGACCAGACAAGGAGATGTCGAGTTTGTGGAAAAAACTAATAAGAAAGAGCTGTCGCAGCTGTAGTTGTTCTTCCCTCTGCCATGTTTAATGTTTATGTCCTGTCCAACTCAGGAATTTTGGGCACCCAAATTATTCCCAAGTTTTCCAGTGGTAAATATGTGTAATTACTGTTGCCAGGAAGTAATAATATTACTTTTTAAATGAGTAATGAGAAATAAATGACTAGTAACGAGTAACACTGGAGATCAGTGAGGAGACTGACAACATGAGGGGATGGATGGACGGATTGTGATTAAAAGGCATGAATGATTTAATTACAAGCTTTTTTTAAATCAAATTTTGTTTCTCTGTAAAAGTATTATTGTTTTATTCGTGTACAGTAGTGCAATGCCACAGACGTAAAGTGAAATATTTTAAAACAATCATTTTAAGCTAATTTAACGAGCCGTTTTAAGCGGTTTTGAGTGTCGTGACCTCTTCTGGTAACTCTGCGTAACTACAACTGACTCCTATGAGTGTTTGTTATGTGGCAGTAATGGTTAGTACTATGTTCATGGTTAAAACTACTAATTATATTAGTTTCAGATTTCAACTTCTTAAAGTATATATGGCCACTATGACAAAAAAATTATAATTAAAAGACAAAATAAATACGAGTCAAATAGATTAATCCATTGAATTATTTTGACCTATCACATTAAAATGCCATTATAAATATAATTGACCATCTGAAGTTAATGCAATAAATGTATCGAGTCATCACAGTCCAACATGCTGATTATTTATACTCAATAGATTCTGCTAGACTATTCTGCTTTTTCATAAGTATTAATGAAAAATAAGCAGTGAAGGACCGGCACTTCCCTCATTTACACAACATGGAAGTCTTATGGAGCAAATACTGTATAAGAGTTATGAAGTGAATGAAAAACTACATAAAAATTTCATCTGACTGATTAACATGCATCAAAATTTATACAGGTGTTGCCTCACAGACACAACATAAGGAAGTCCAACAGAAACATGCATCTGAATATGTCATTGTGTTTATACGTGATACAGTATAATATAATTTATAAATAGCATTTCAGACTTTGTATAATAATATTTGAATGAGATGAACACATTGAGATTTCCTTACAAAATGTGATGTTGATGTTGATAAACCTCTTTCCTCATTTTCGCACTACAAGCTTTGCTATTATTGCAAATTTCATAAACTGAACTTTCTCTTCAGACGCTCTGGCATCTTTTTTACTGGAATTTCTTTGTCATTCCTAAGGAGATATGAAATTAAGATTATTAGTGGTTGCACTTACATGTATTTAATGACATCTGACGCGTTACAGAATAAGATAATAATGCATTACACAAATTATATTTTTCTTAAATCAAAGTGCACAGCTGTGGTATTTTTTATTTTTATCTGTTACATACTTTGTTATTCTCTCAAACTTTGAGGCTCTGTAATGAGTGCTCTTCTTCATCAGGCAGAGTAGTATGATGTCACACAAGAACGAACCCTGGAGAAAAACAATCTTGTTAGCAGCCATTTATATAAAAATGGATGATCTATCAACAACATTATGACTAGCTCATTTAAAATAAATATATCAGCTTTGGAGTTATCTATATATATGTGTGTGTTACAATAGCCTTGTGTAGCTAAAGGCAATTGCTAAGTAATAATGTTATTACAAAGAAATCATAGCTGTCTGAATGGTTACTTACAGCAGTCATTAAAGTAAGAACTGATGCTATGTTGATGATGGTGTGAATTATACTAAACTTTCTTGCCTGAAAAGACTCATAAAAAAGAATATTACATATACATTTATTTATACACGTCACTTGTGCATTACAGTCATTGAGTCACATACCGTTCCAAACGCTATGACGTCTAAATGAATTCCAAACAATTTTTTAAGTGTTCTTTGCCTCTGTCCTCCAGCATCTTTGAAATAGTGAGCAAGTCTGAGAAGACAGTCATTGAAGATCTCGTAAATGTATAAAAGTAGTAATTATGCTCATGTATTCAATCATTTTCTGTCTTAGGAAAAAAGTGCACACTCAAAAAACTCATTGGACAAACTCAATTTAACTGAGGATTAATATGGATTATATTTCCATCCAATAAATAGCCCCAACTTATAAAAAAAACTCAGTTTGATCAAATACAGTTTAAATGAAATTGATACATTTATAAAATGACTTTTTTATACTTCTTAAACGTAAATGAAAACATTTAATTGGATGTAAATCAATTATAAACAATTTCATTCATCATTATACACAATGTTTAAGTGACATGTGATGGTAACCCATACTTGGAATTTGTACTCTGTATTTAACCCATCTAAGTTAGTGCACACACACCCAGAGCAGCGGACAGACATTTTTGCTGTGGTGCCTAGGGAGCAATTGGAGGTTCGGTGCTTTACATCGGTACTGAGAACTGAACCAGTGACCTTTTGTTCACTAGTCAGACTCTCTAACCATTAAGCTCTGACTGCCCCACGATTTGATAAGGGCCAATAAAGGAAATTAGGCCAGGACACCAGTGTTACACCCCTACTCTTTGCGAGAAGTGTCATGCGTTCATATACATTGAACAAATTAAAAACAATTAAAAAGACCTAAAAACAAGCGCCACTCTAAATGGTAACGACAAAATTAAAAAAACATTACAGAAACTCCTTTAAATATCCAACATAATTGAATATTAAACACTAACATTCCCTAACAATATCTTTCTCTTTACTGAAAAACACATTAAATAACTGTCAGGGTTCTGTCACTTCGGTCTTGCTTTCTTGTGTTTTGGTGACAGGGCTCAGACGCTGCCCCAGTGTCATGTCTTTGTGGGTGCGCGTGGCTTTGAGTGTCTTGATTTGCTCGCTCTCTTGTCTGTGTAGCATCTTGTGTGCGAGTCGTGATTGTCCAAACCCGAAACTTTGGTTTTGATCAGTCTTAGTTTTGTGTCAGGATCCGGACATTAATGGCCTGTGTGTTCGTCCTTGTTATGAGCGTCCTTGTTAAGTGTTTCCTCGTTCTTGTGCGCTCTACGTCATGTGAGTGGGTGTGGTTTTGTGCTTAGCTAGAAATTGCACTCTCTCGTGTTTGCGTGCATTGTTGGGAGCACAGGGTTTGTTTACATCTGCCGCGTGGTTTCGTGCTTTGCTCAAACTGCGCTCTCTCTTGTCTGCGTGCAGTGTTGGGAGCATGCGGTTTGTGTTTACATCTGCCGTGTGCTTTCATGTTGTGTTTTCGTATGACGCGCAGTTTGTGTTTTCACCAGGTGAACGCTGTCTCTTGTATCTCGTGGACATGAGGCTATGCACGTCCGCATTGGCTGCGTGTTCATGTCTTGTCATTGTGTAACCCCGCCCGTCTTGTTCCCTTGTTACTTTGATTGGTCCCAACTGTTTTCCCTCAATTATCCTTCCTTCGGTGTCTATTTAATCCCTTCGTTTTTGCTGTCTTGGGTCAGCAATTTGATCCCTTCGTGTTTGCTGCTTGCGCTGTCTAGTCCAACCTGCCCAGTCGAGTCTAGTTACGGTCCCCCCCCCCCCCCTTAGGGCTGTTTTGTTTTGTTTTATTTTTTTACCTTCCCACCTGCTTATTGAGTCCTCACTCTTCAATACCTGACAATAACACTTTAATCGTTAAATTTACTCTCTTTGACCCCCCTTATAAATTTAATTTACTAATGCAGTCCCTTGCAAAGTACTTTTGCAGTGCTCTTCTGGCTGAACTTCCTTCAAGTGCAATCAAACCCCTGCAACTGATCCAGAATGCTGCAGCACGTCTGGTTTGCAACGAACCCAGAAGGGTCAACATTACACCTCTCTTTATCTCTTTGCACTGGCTCCTACATGCTGCTTCCATCAAAAAGTGTACCTTGAATGAAATGTAAGTTGCTTTGGATAAAAGCATCTACCAAATGCATAAATGCAAAATATTAGGTTGATTGAACAATCAAATTTAGCTCATTTTACTCAATAAACTGAATAAGAGGCAAACAAAAAGTATATTTTGACTGAACAAGTGATTTTGACTTGAGAAGTGTACCTGAAGCTATAGCCTGTGACTGATGTGTTGTTGTTCAGAGACACAAAGTGGTAGCGAGGATGGCAATGTGAGCCGTCTTTATCAAGGTCACAGGACCACTCAATCAGAATCCCAAACGATCCACCCTGACAATGCATTATATGAAAATATTAGATTTAGCATAAGCAGCACTTAATGTCTAATGATCCACCTCACATTAAACAGACTGTCCATATACTCACCTTTTTAGCCACTTCTTGAAAACTATGTCCAGCTTTGCTTACAATGTCTCCCAGCCGAAATATAGGACAGTACGGCTGAGTAATTTCATCATACATGCAGTTTTTTAAATATTCTTTGTAACTTTCGTTTAATACAACATTTGATCTGAGAAGAGAAAAACATTTGAAATAATTGAGTGGAAATAGCAGACAGGGTTTGTACACAATATTAATAGATGAATTTGAGTGAATAGCTTACTTTGAGAAGTTGAAATTGGAAAATCTGATGTAGTTCCTTATGTACAAGGTAAAGTTTTCAGCTCCTCTGATCACAGTGGCGTTGCTAAAAAGTGCATTGTATTGTAAAAAGCGCTATAAATAAATAAAGGTGACTTGACTTGTTAATTAAGCAATTTTCTGTGAAAATGCAGGACTTCCAGTCCATTAGCTGCTGTAAGTAAATAACTAAAAGAATAAAGTGCAGTAAACGGTAAAACTATTTGTGCTGCAAATCATTGTTAATAATGACAAAACTACATTAAAATAATATGATAAGAATTACCAGTCAAGCATCACAACGAGGATGACAACGGAAGACAGACACATTCAGTTTACAAAGGGGCACAACAATTTTTAAGTTAAAAAGATGGAAGCCTTTTCTACCTCAAAAGTATCTATTCCATAGCACTGTCTGGTTATGGAACTTTATAGAGAGAAAATATGCTTACACAGGATCATGGAGCTTTTCAGTGGGACACCAGCCATATATTTCACAAGTGCCATTCGATTCTGTTTTCAAACAGCGGCCAGTCTTAATTCCTAGGGAGAATTAAATAGTATGTTTTGACATATTTTAATAAACAGAGAGTAAATACATTGGAGTTCGATTATGTCGACGGCCTCGGGGGTTGCAAAAAAGCATTGAGATAACCGTTTGGCGAGATAACCAACACCCAATATATCTATTTATTAGATGAAGCAATCGGCATGCTATAAAAATGTACATACACTGTATACGTTTGCTAACAACAAAAGGCATATGTGCACCAACTAACAGCAGATATTTAACAATATACAATAAAAACACTTTCGATTTTTGATACAAACCTTTAATTATATTCTCCAACATTGTAAACACAATTTTGCTCGGAGCGTAAACAGTCATAACATATTCGTGAGGTCATAACGCTGTACTAGATTGCATACTTTCTTGCTTTCTGCCTGTCTAATGTGCTTTCTCAACAAATTCGGCTTCGTCCCGTCTTTTAATAACTGTGTTCCCGCAGCGGCGCTGAGCAGAGCGCACGTCAGAACAAAAGCAGGATGTGTTTGTGTGTGTGTTTATCTAAGCCTCATACTCATACTCAGCGGTTACCGACCAATGTCAAAATATTTGAGAAGACCAATCAAATCAGAGAAGGCGGGCTTTATGTGCACACAGAAGCGGATGAGGCTTTGGGGTGTGGGACCCATGGCAGCTCTGGTAAGAGTTCACTTCAGAGTCCTGCTGTGAGTGAAGCGTCACTGACTGAGCGACCAGGACCACGATCCACGTTCAACGCAAACTCAGCGCATGCGCAGTGAACTAGGTGCGCTCATGACTCACGAGATAACCATGTGAAATGGCGAATTTGTCCAAGAAATTTGCTCGAGATATTGGTGTTCGGCGACATTAAGGAATCGACATTAAAGAATCGAAAATACTTAGACAAATTGGGAGTTTGGCGGTTCCACTTCAAAAATGTCTACATAATAGTATTGGCGAGTTAACCGTGACTCGAGATAAGTGAACTCCACTGTATCTATTATGCAGCATGGCTTTATTATGCTAGCAAACTTTTTTTTCTAAATCAACTTTAGTTTCAGACTTAAACTAAAAATTATAATTATACCGTTTCCAGCCCTAACAGGCTCTCCATCTCTGCAATCTTCATCCGTAGTGCAATTGGCATCTGGTATTGTAGGGTTCTAAAAGACGACACATAGCCTAGTGTTAAATATATAAACATATGAACTTATTTTGAGAGGAATTTATCTTCTCAAAGGTCTGAGACCTTGTCCACACTAATACGCTGAAAACACATCTTTGTGACACACACGTGCTATTCACAGTTGATAAATTGTTACTTTGCACACTCCTCATATCACAGTCCTGCAAAGATAACAGAAAATATGCTCAATTGCTGTCCTCCGGCAAAACAAGAGCAGTTGCATATTTGTAATAGTGAGTGAACACGTAAACATGTAATAGTGAGTGAACACGACCCAGATGCATCAGTGATCCAGCCATAAAAATAGTGCGAGAACTTGATGTCTGTATCATTTCAGTGAGCTTTTACAAGCTTTTATCATATGAGGGGCAATCAATAAGCCCAAATAGTATGCTTCTGTATTCTGAAAAGAAAATTACCATTACACGCAAAACGTTTTATACGTGAATGACCCCTGAGACAGATAACACAAGAGATGGTGACAGAAATGATCACCACAAAACCAGCAAGCCTATAAAATCAGTCCAGTGTAATGGAGAAGTAGATAAAAAGCACTGCAGTGTTTCCCTAGCCATAATCGGCGTACATCCGTTGAAATAACCAAAGTGCTTTTACATTGTTAATGGCCTGAATGGAACATGAAAATTTGATGTAACAAGTAGGGTTTGCTAGCCGATCGTAATCAGCTACTGATATTATTAATTAGCTTAACAGAGTAAAGGCACAGAATATCACTGAAAAATATCCTCTGAATAGCAAACAGTAATGCCACTGTAAGAAACAAAACAACTTGAATGTATTTGAGAGAATGGCTGATGTATTAAAGGGCTAGTTCACCCAAAAATGAAAATTATAGTTAGACAGTCCATAGGAAACATGGGGGAACAGACTTCAACCAAAGAAACGGACAATTGACAGTTAATATAAAATTTTTACCTCTGAACAGTTGCCCATCGTTTGGTTTGGCGTCTCAATGTAATTGGTTATTACAAAAAGAAAATTCTCACCCTGGAAACAAAATTAACCAAAATATTAATAAAAGCAAATTAATTAAGCAAATCGTTAATCATATGATGGACACAAAACCAATCTGACCTGATTTGGGAACACATAGTCCTCTGGTCCCCAGATTTCTGAATCTGTCGTGTTGACGAGTGCAATTCCTTTAACTTTAGTTACCACAGAACTCTCAATAGATTCATCTTTTGACTGGTATTCTTTCTTTGTCACAAACACCCACCTGTTGAGATAAAACATGTTTAATATTTACCTATCAAAATAGTAAAAGCTCAAAAATAATAAGAGAGAGAGAGAGAGAGAGAGAGAGAGCGTTTGTTTTTACCCCAAGCAATATATAATATAATCATAACTGAAATAATCATAACTCTTACCCGATGAGATATCCCATGACAGTCAGTTGAAAGATTCTGTATATGAGTCCCACTTTCTTATTATGTGTGACCACATATTTCACTGTTGTATAATCAAAGAGACAGAATGGATGTTGATTTCTCCACCGAGCCATTCTTGATCTTGCTGTTAGAGAATGATGTGCTGCTCACACGCCCTGAGCATCACCTCACAAGTCATGTGTATCACGTCATTTTGCAATTTACATACATGTACATATTCATTACATACATAATCTACTCTTACATTTATTTACTTGTTTATTATGTAAATTCAAAAAATCATGTTCATTGGACCTATTAAACTTTACTTGAAAATGTTTGCAGCTTTAGCAGATTTAATGAAATTTATACACACAGCCACAGCTACACAGACAAACATACATATAATACATACACACATAAATATATAAACTACAATTATATTTAAGTTTACAATTACCTATAAATGTTAAGAGGCAAAATGAAAACAGACTATTGTGGTTGATGATGTAAACTATGTGAAACAACCTTTAAACTAGTCGTATTATGCTTTTTCACTTTTTCAATTTTAGTTAGTGTGAAATGTTGCTGTTTGAGCATAAAAAAGATCTGCAAGGTTACAAAGCTCAAAAAACTACAACAAACAGTTTGTTTGGACAACAACACATTTTTTCTGGATCTTGTGAAGTCACAGTGTCACTCATTTAAATAATGAGTTTAAATAATTTCCCCCAACAGAAAAAAATATGTGAAACATGGTAAAGTTGCTAGAGAAAATTAAAAAATGTTCCACTCCGGAAAATGTTTGTCCTAAGGCGGACAAATTTAGAGCAGTTATAATGTTCAGGAACAGTGTTTAAAATAAAATGGTTTATGGAGAACAGCTTCCAGATCCTAAGAGATTACAAAACAGGCTACGAACAAAAGCTTGTCCTGAAAGACGTAGCCATTCCCGTTTTATCAGGACAGTCTGTTGTTTAAATATCATTATTTATAGTTGTGTTTTCTACTAACAGTTCCAATTTTAAGTTAAGTCCCATACAGCAACATAGTGTCGGCCCAGATCCGTACCTCATCTGGTGCGTGTGGATTCATTGTGGGCCGGATCAGGGTTGACACTATATCGCTGTATAAGCTAATTGCTATGATGTAAACAAAAGGTAAAGCTTTGTCTGCTAACTAACAATACCTTGTTGATGTAGTGTTTACTGTAACCTTTGTAAGCTCTTGCTTTTGTAACTGTTCACTGCCCCTTAGGAAAATCATCCATAATTTGGTGATCAATTGAATATTCCAATCTGAAACTTCCAGTGAAATCCGTTCTGCACGATCCTCTTGTTTCTTAACACTATCAAAGTCTGAATTTGGCTCTAATTGGTTTAAAATTAACGGCATCCTTAATTGTTTACACCAGAGCAGAACAAACTGTTATGAGGGGGCGTGACATTTCCTGGGGCTTCATCGAAAATGATGAGTTACATAACAAACTTTTTATTCCTACTAAAATGAAAGAACTCCATTTCAAAATGGTTCATAGATATTACCCTTGCAATTTATTGTTGAACAGATTTTCTGAGAACGTATCTTCTTCACGTTCATTTTGTAATATTGAAGAACAATCAGTTCTACATCTGTATTATCATTTTGCCCATTCTCGTTTTGGTCAGGTCGTTTGCCCAAGTCGTTTTGGTCAGAAGTTACCATATTAATATTCTCCTGCTGCAACAAATTAGTTCAGATGACAAAATATATAATTTTTTTTGTCTGATTTTCATTCTAAGGATGTTAACCTTGATTATACTGTATTATTTATTTGTCTTCTGAGTAAATTTCACAATAATAAAGCCAAAACCATTCAATGTAACCCCAATTTTAGAATGTTCTCCTCTGATATAAAGTCACTTTTTTTCTTCTTTTACAAAACCTCTGAACTGAAAAGCCTTGAAAACATATAACATGTCTGTTGTAAGGAACCTTTATTTTAGTTTTTATGTTGACCAAATTTAAATATTGCTTTGATTAATGCAATTCCTGTAACCTTGATGATGTCCATATGTCCGATTTATTTATTTTTTCTTACTGTTAATTATCTGTTTCCTTATTTTTGTGCAATACTAATAAAAATAAAAAGACTGAGGAGAGGGGAGCTGTAATAATGTAAAATATTTCAATAATAGTGTGAATAATTTTTTTAACAATCAAGCATAAAAATATATTTTAGTACACCTCTAAAAACAAAATCAAAATTTCGTAAAAGCACATAGTAGGACCTCTTTAAATTTAAGAAATTTAAATTTGGAATAAAGTATAAATTAGACACTCACGTATTTAATAATGAATATTACAATATTGTTTATACATATTCATAAATGTGCTGAAAGCGCTCGACTGACTCTTATTTTAAAATATTCCACTCTTATTTGATCAAAAGCGCTTTTCGTCACACTTCACTCACGTGCTGTTATCGGAAGTTTTCGGCTCAATCCATTTACAGATCGGTCAGATTTCTGCAACCAGAGTTGGACTTTGTCATTGAACGTCTGATTCCCTCCAAACACTAAACAACAGTAAATAAATCATGACTAAATACGAGGAAGTTGCTGTCCACGGCTACGAGGAATTCTGTAAAGCTGTGTCTGAAAGAAAAGGGAAAGAGATATTCGCTTACTTCTCTGGGAATAAAGATGGCCAGGGGAAGAGCTGGTGTCCGGACTGTGTGAAAGGTGCATTAACTGTATGCAGTAATGTTGCTGTTTTTAACGTTCAGATCTAAAACTATCTCCCCTCTGCAGCAGAGCCAGTGGTCAGAGGAGAGCTGTCTCATCTGCCCGAGGGATCTGTCTTCATTTACTGCCAAGTAGGAGAGAGACCTTAGTAAGTTGACATTAGATTGGTTACATCAACAGGGATATTTCTTGTAAGCATCTGCACTTTTCATTCATTCAGAAATTGCATTATTTTGCCCCTGTATAATTGCTGTCATGCATCTGTCTGTAGATCTGTGTTTATTGGACTAGCAGTGCACAATGCACAGATCTTGTCTTAGATTTGGTTTTGCCCACATCTGCATTCACTGTTGTTTTTGATAGTTGGAAGGACTCAAATAATGACTTTAAGAAGACCCTAAAGCTGACCGGAGTGCCTACACTTCTGCGCTATGGGACGGTAATGATCAGTAAATGTTTTTTGACTGTTTTAATGAGCTTATCCATAGTGAAATCTAGATATAATTTGCATATATAATGTGTTTTCTCTTCTTTAAGCCCCAGAAGCTGGTTGAAGAGGAGTGCTTTAAAGCAGACCTCGTTCGAATGATGTTCACGGAGGATTAATGTGCTCTGCTGGATGACAACCACGTTCAAAACATGATTATGTTTGTTTTGTCATTTGTAATCTGTGCTCCTGCTCTGGAATGTTAAGCTAAACCAATTGTGGCCCTCGTATTATGTTGTGAGTTTGTGCTATGGTGATTGTACGTTTTGTAAGCGTTGTGCACATTAAAACTGTTTGTATATGAGGTCGGTTTGCATAGTCAGACATATAAAATTTATTTTAGAGTGATTTTTCAAAAAAGGGACCTTCAAGTTAAGACAGAAGAACCGAAGCAGTTACAATTTCAGTAAAAATGCATCATGAAAGTAATATTATAATCCTAACCTACAAGATGATGTTTCTATGTCTGTAATCAGAACAAAATAAAATGTTTTGAAAAATACATCTTCAGTTCATAAAGTCAATTTCAAAGAGTTTTGCCAGAGTAATTGTGGGGTTGTATTGCCGTCCAAGTAAATAACATACAATATACGATAGGAAATTATTATGCACAGTTGAGGGTTTTTTAAGCTTTTTTATTCCGGACTTGGAAGTATCCTAATATAAAGTTGTATAATTTTCTGCCCAGAATGTCTGTTTATTACACAGAACCCGTTTAAAATTTTAGTGTGCACCATTTTAGACTAGAATATTCTGCTTAAACTGGTGTTTAGCAGTACTGTTCTGTTTTTTGTTGTTGTTGTCAAATGAACGGGAATTTCTGTGACCAACATCGCCTTTTTGCTATGGTCGAAAGGTGTGCATAAAAACATACGAGTACGTATATCATGCACTGATACTTCTACTCAAAGAGTCTGTCTACACATCCGTTCTGAGGCTAAAAGTGAGGTATCATTCAATGCAGAGAGAGTGTGACGATGTTTTCTTGATTGATTTCTGCTCGCGCCCTGTTTCTCTCGGGGTGCAATTGCACGATATGGCCGCTAGATGTCGCGAAAGTCTCACAGCGGGAGTCGGCGCTGTTGCTGAGGGCCGGTCTATAACTGGAGCGCGCATTCCTTAACAGCGCTCACAGTGGAGACACACGACGGCCGCTGTCTCTCGAACCCGTGCGGCGACTCCAGGACACCCAAACTGGGCACCAGGGCCTCTGGATATTCATCGAGCACTTTGGGTTTCATTTCAAATCACCAGAAGAAGCAAGCCAACCCGAAATCATTCCGCTTCGAGAGCTCAGCAGCGATGTCGGAGTTTCTGGTGAATCTGCTCGGAGAGCGGCTCGTTAACGGGGAGAAAGCCGAGGTGGATGTTCATGCGCTGGGCATTAAGCTGTCTCTGCTCGGGCTCTACTTCGGCTGCAGTTTAAACGGTCCTTGCAGGCAGTTCAACGCGAGTCTGTGCGAGTTTTATAGCAAGTTTAAAAAATCCTCGGAGCACAAGGACAAATTGGAAATCGTCTTCATCTCATCGGATCAGGACCAGAAAGAGTGGCAGGACTTCTTGCAGGAGATGCAATGGCCGGCGTTGCCTTTTAAAGACAGACACAAAAAGGTAAGATGATACGATAGGTTTACTAGATGACATAAGATTGGAAATGTATTAAATCATGTACATGTCTTTTTTTTATCGACAAAAAGTGTGTGCACAGGTGTAAAGGTTAAATGTCTCATCTACTGTTTTACACCCTTTGACCTTTTATAATGATACATTTTTAGATGACAACTGATCATGTTTATCACCAAATTATTTTCAATAGCAGGGCACTAATTGAAATGGCACTAATCTAGCTGATTTTTTATTTTTTAAAGGTTGCAAGACATTTCCAGCATCTACCTAGTGTAGTTATTTTTATTAACCAGCCCTATAAATTTAGATTTAAATCTAAATGTTTTATTAATTTCTTGTAGGAAGATACACTTCTGACTTGTGTAGATGCAAAAGGGAATAAAGCCTTTTCATTAAAAGATGCACTAGAAAAACCAGCCACGGTTGAATTTTTATTATATGACTCCCATCTAACAGTAAATGTATGAACTGTAATCTGAGAAAAGAATGAAGCTTTTGTTGTTAGGCAGGTGTCTTTTTATTTTAGCTGGAGGCTTTAAACTGCTGTGTGTTGTAAAGGTGAAAACACATCCTTTACAAATCACAATAAACACATACTTACCATGGCCTAAATCATTACACTCATTCAAAAGTCTAATATTTGCTGCAAAAATGAAAAACAGACAAAAATGCTGTATAGTTATGGTTGTTTGGTAGTATTGGAAACGCATCCGGTGTATACAATAAAATAAAATAAGAATAAAGAAAGAGTGCTTTTTTGGAAAAAGCCATTAATTACAAAAATGAGTCATCATAAATTACAGGATTAGACTATAAGCTATTTACATAATTATTATAGAAATTAGTTGCTAAATGCACTTATGCAAGGTGAATAAAATAGGTTTTTTTTTGCTGTTGTTGGATTTGGTGTTGACTGTAAGTTGTGCAATAACACACAAATCATTCTAATGTATTTAGATGATTTATATCCGTCTTCATACTATCCTTTTAAAATGAAGGGTGTAGAAATTACCTGTTACCTGTTTGTTTTTTTTTCTTCTAAGAGCTTAACTAACCTGTTTTTAAAATATTTAATTATTGAAAGCACATTCAGAGTTTTACCAGGTCCGTTTTATGTGATTTATTAAAACAAATCTGGAAATTATTACTGCGTCTCAGAACACATTTAATTGAGAGATCCTCCTGCTTCTACAAATGACATCTTGGCAGTGAAAATATTTCAGGTTGGCAGCTCTGGTGTACCAGCGATGAGTAATAACCTTTATTAAATCTGGATTAATATCAGAAACAGGATTAATTTATCATGATTACCATTCTATGCACAGACTCGGCTTTGCATAAATTGTATTGTAAATTCTGTTGTCTTATTGTGGGTTTTTCACTCCTGTGCATTTACCACCGTATCGTTTGGCTGATATATTAGTGCAGTAATGTGTCTTGGGTTTGAGTGTTTGTTTTTATGGATAATACCATTAGGATAATGCTGTGATTTGCTCCTGTGTGTTGGTATCCATTTTGGTCCACTGCACCAGCTCCACCTCCTGCAGCATGCCTTGGCACGTCTCGCTGATGAGCAAATGATGTGCATTTAATAGTTCATACCGGTTTACAGTGGCATCAGTGGCAGCCATATAAATATTTAAGAAAAAAATCTGCCACCATGCATAATGCTTATTGTATTGCATGCGTTACCAAAACACTGCAGACTCACAAATGCTCAGTGTGTACGTGCATGGAAGAGAATATTGAAGTTGTGCTATTTAAAAAAAGAAAAGAAGTTGTGCTCCCCCCCCCCCCCCCCCCTTCTTTTTAAAGAAATTAAGTCAGAAGATATTTTAGCTTTGATTTGGTGTGTTGTGTAAGATTTTTTTTTTTATGATCTAATAGCCTACTATTCAAATGCCATAATTTGTTATAGGCTATAGGCGAAGACTACTTTTGATTTGGTTCTATTATTATTATTATTATTATTATTATTGGTTATTATTATTAATATCAGCATCGTACTCCATAGGAAGAGGGTGGGGGATTTTAAGAGGGTTTTGATCCAGGCTTTTTTGGTTCTTAAATGGATGTTCCCTTATGTGTTTTGTATATATTACAAATATGCCTTAAAATGTTTACATCTAATTATCTACAGGACTTTCTACATCTCTGCTCTAACACTTATAACTTTATACTAGTGTTGTTTTTTATGACACTGATATATATATTTTTTATTATTATTTTTTAACCCAACATTGTATTTCGCTCTTCTGTGTGAAAATGTGGAGTAATCCCCTCTAACATTTCAGTTGCTGCTTTTTTGTTGTTGTTGTTGGGTCCATCACAATAAAGAACTTGTATTTGTCCACATTTGTAAGTCTGTATAAAAACTTTAAAGTAATATATTAAAAAACAACATAAGATATTAAAAATCTGTTATTTTTATTATGTATTTTTTGTATGTAGGGTGTATGTAAATATGTACAATATATATATATATATATATATATATACATACAGATCTACATGTGTATTGTACATACACCCTACATACAAAAAATAAACAATAAAAATAACAGATTTTTAATATCTTATGTTGTGTGTGAGCATATTCATACTCACAATTTTGTTCCTCATGGCTTAAATATTACAGCATATTCTTATTTCTTATTACAGCATATTCTCATCTTATTTCTACTTATTATCTACACTTTTACATTGCGTGCCAAAATGCTTTTGCCGTTAGCAAAGAAAAAGCAAGGAAGACTAAGCCGTAACATAATATGAAGCCATAAATAATCCTAAACCATTGTAGCTATTACGTGGATCACACATCTTAGATTTGACTTGAGGCTTATTTAGTTCTTAATGGGAGATGTAAATGGCCTGGGCTGGTTCAGATAAGACTGTTTGTTTTGAAGTAATAACATCTTCCGACCTGCAGAGAGTCTGAGCTGTAAACACTTAGACCGGCCAATGTCACGTTCCTATTTGCAGCCCCAGCATGAGGATGAATCGTCTTTCCTCTCTTCATGGGAGAGTGAATATAGTGGGTCTTTTGTGTTTGTGTTCTTTGAAGGCTTTAATTGCTGTGTGATGTTGGCCTGCTGCAAAGCAGAGTTGAGGTTGGGGTATTAAGTGGTTCATTTCCCCCTCTCTCCTCTGTGCATCGCTCCAGGACTACTGCTTAACTTTTTCTCTTCTTTTTTTACTTTAAGTAGTAACTGAAAAAGTAGACATTTCTCCAGGATACATTTTTCAATTAATAACATGCTACATTTTCACATGACCTCAATATGTTTGTCACGACCTTAATACATTACTTGTTTAATTCAGAAATGGAAGGTCAGCTTGAGCGCTTTGTACTGTGGGAAACTGTTCCTCACAGCTTTGCTCTTGTGTTCTGCTCATTGTAGTTGGTCACCCAGTTGTTTTATGTAAAATTATGTGTATTATGCATTGCACAAATAGTAAGTAGTATGCTATTTCAAACATCCTTGTGCCTTTTTAATCTGCCCCATCACCTGGTCAGTCTCCACCTCATTCACTTCACTCGGTCTGTATGGTTTGGTACCTATATGGTACCTACAGCTCATTCATAGACCATGGGAAATCATGAACGAGTCATTTTGAAGCAGAAGCGCTGATAATGGGATTTCTATGAGCTTTGGTCTTTGGTCTCAGCACGTCCCTTAAGAAGCGAATTCTACAGGTGTTGATCATCGGATGAGATGAGAAGAGCCCGCCCTCATGGCAGCACAGCCAATCACGTCTTCTTGCATGATTGACAGGTCAGACAGTCTATCAGCACCAGCTGTCAGAGTGATAGTACAAGCGCCAGAGACAACAACCCTCGCAAGAAAGAAAAACAGAGGGAAAATACAGCAAAAACACCCTTGCGTCCGTAGGGACGTAACGAATATATTGAAATATTATTAAGTGTAAAAAATTGTGATATAGCCCGCACCCTTATATAACCCGCACCCCCTGCGGCGTTTGTCAAATCTGGTATAACCCGCGGGTTATATGCGGGAAAATACGGTAGGTCAGCTAGGTGCTTTTGGCTTAGTTTTTATGAATACTGTGAATTTTAACATGCTAGTCTTTCCACAAACTACATTGTACAGAAGTATGGATATTCAAATGTTGTATGCAGCCAAGTTGACATTCGAACTCTTTACAACATAAACTCTAGCATGTAGGGGTCCTTGTTTGTGAGTGCACAGTGTGATGGAATTTTATAAATGATGTGTTTTCTTTTTATTCTTATCCATGATTATATTGTGATTATTGATTATTGTGTGACATTTAATTATATTTTTCTATTCCGTAGAACTAGTAAGTAAGAGATAATATGTTTGAGGAATAGAGATGGTTAATGTGCTCCTGATAAGGAATGGAAAATTACAACTGAGCCTTTAGCATTGGCGAGAGATATAAATGCTGGAGCAGCCCTCCCTTCTTTGTCACACTCTGCAGGAAAGCTTCGGATGTCTGTGTGACTGTTGACCTTTTCTTGAACAAAAAAAAAAAAAAAACTTTTTAAAGACATTTGGGATATTTGTCTCTTATTTAGAATTGATAAAAGATTTTGCAACCACAGATTGTATTGTTATAAAAACATTTTTCATTAAAATGTTTAGCAACAATTCCGAAAATATTATTTTCTGTAACCAAGGATGGAGGAAAATATTAGTCAATAATATCATGTCACACTGTTTTACAATACGTTCAAGTTATAGTGATTCACCCAAAAATAAAAATTCAATATCCATTTTGATCGTGTTCTGGTTCTCATATCGATTTCACTTGAAAAGAGCAACTTGGATATTCTTCTAAATGTCTCCTTTTTGTGTTCTGTGTAAGAAAGAAATGTATCATCAAGAAATGATTTTAGGGTGAATGAATGACAATTTGAATGAACTTCAATTGTGAAATTGAAAAATACACAGAAAACAATTTCGTAAATTGATGTGGATGCACGAAATGGCTTCTGTTTTCACCTCTACCTCTATTTGCACCAATCATCCGTGCACCTAATGTCGACAACTTTTGAGCCATATAATTTAGTGTTTTTCCAGTCATTTTTAGAGGAGAAGTTGTATTTGGTGGAGGCGTCTGCATGGCATCAAGGGAAGTCTGTGCTGGCACTGCCTTACAAGGACACTAGCGTCAGGCAGAGTGGGGAAAGCTGCTCGTAAATCAATTACAGGTTTTGGCCCAGTTACCACCAAAGCCTCGCTCTGCCAGCGTCATAAAGTAACTGGCGAGTCGGCGGTCTCGCATCCGAGAGAAAGAGGAGGAGGCTTTTTGGATCTCGGCTGTGCCACCGTCTCTGCAGATTCAGAGACAGCTGCTTGGAGCTTTTGAGATTGCTAAGGGCTGCTGTCATCAGGGTGTCAGTGATTTGATGAAAAACCTGTGTTCCCCGTTCATCACATATCCTAGAGCCGTGCCTCTCGGCGCGGCTTTGATTTCAGGGCTGACGGAGAGAAAAAGAAGGCCTTATCTGCAGGTGATAATGCTGGCTTCGCTATCGGTGAACGGTACATTTGGCTCAGCGTGACAAACACAGATTTTCTCTCTGCTGAGTGACGCTGTGTGCTGATAATGCTGCTCAGTGGGGAAACGTGAGCTCGGGTTAATTGAGACGGACCTGTGAATGACACCAAATTCATTTCAGATTTGAAAGATTAAACTTGCATGGTTTCCAGGAGACCCTATAAACCCTTTGTTTTCTACAGTTCTTTGTAGTTGTTTTACACTAAGGTATAATCTTAGTCAAGATTTTTGGAAAATGTTTGTTTTAATTATTCTTGACTATTTTAGTCAAGTTAATCACATTCAGAGATTAACATTATGGCCAATAAAAAAAGATAAAGATCTAGACAATTTTAATAATCACAACATCGTAAGATGCAGTATTCATTTTTTATATTTAGTATGATTAGCTAAATGGTGCATTTAATGGTGTTTTTAAATATTAATACCTTTTATAGATTACCTTTTCCATCATCTAAAGCTAGTTTAATAATAGCATGAATTGGCATGCACAATTAAATAAAATGTTTTTTTAAAAATCAAATGTTTTTGTTTACCGATATGGCACCGCTATATATCATGGATCTCTGACCTCTGTCATGCTTATTAACTTAAACCCACCTGCTATATGAACACTTGATCAAGAAAGTCATCCAGGAATGGCGTTGGGTGTGTTTTGCATGTGTTATGTCCCTTTAAGGCATAAATTCCTCTTAAAAATAAATTCCTAAAGTAACAAAATAAAGCTCATGATTGCGGAGATTTGTTCAGTGTTTGTTGACGTTGTTTGATGAAGGAAAGTCCTATTTATTTGATGTTTTTCCTGATATATCCTCTCAAGCTACAGTACTATTACACACAGAGAACAGACTGACCCTGTTGCACCTACAATTGTGACTGTATATAATATATAACTAGAAATTATGCAAGGAATGTGTGTGTGTGTAGTTCCCAGTCAGAGGCTCTGCAGAGCTCTATAAACGCAGCAGTTGCCAAATTTAACTCCTTATTCCAGACTATTTACACCTTCTTTCAGTCCCCTTTGTTAATCTCAGGCAACGTGAGACCGTTCTGTTCCCTGCGGTCTGTAGAGGGAAAATAAAACCATAGCTGTTGGGCTGTGACCCTGGACAAGTTCGTTGTCCAAGTACATGTTTTTGATTATAGTTGTCTAGCTTGACTGAAAGAGGCCATTCTGTCCATTTTTATCACCTTGTGGCAGGGTTACAAAATTTGGTAATGGAAGAGAACCTCACAGAAATGTGCAGGTGGGCACAGAGATTTTATCTTCAACACATCATTGAATTAACCTTTGTAAGGATTCAATGCGGCAGATTTATTACTTCTCTGGGTTAAATACACCATTACTCAAGTTAAAGTAAATACTGCAGTTATGTTTCATAATTTCGTAGGACTAAAGTCAGAAACATGCCAGTGGTTTTCAAGCTTGGGACCGCAAAAAATTCTGAAAAAAGTAACAGTGGATATTAAAATATTAGATTTTTTTTTTTTGTCTTAAGACTGGTTGGAAATTATCAATTAATTGTTATTTACTTTATTCTTTATTCTTACTTTATTCTTTTATCTGAAGCCATGATCTCTTATGCTCAGCCAGGCTGTATTTATTTGATCAAAAAGGCTGTAAAAAACGGTAATATTGCGAAATATTATTACAATGTGAAAAAACTTTTCTATATTAATATTTTATTCCTGTGGCAAAGCAAAATTTTCAGCATCAATACTCCAGTCGTCAGTGTCGCATGATCTTTCAGAAATTATTCTAATATGTTGAATTGCTCAAGAAACATTTCTTATCAATATTAAATTCTGTGCCGTACGAAACGGAGACAGCCGCCATTTAAAAAAAGCTTTTTTTAAAACTTACTTCACAAACATGGAAAACATTAACTTTCAGCTTTCAATGTTAACGGCATTTACTGTGGCGTACTATTCTTTTCTCAGCCTCGACGATAGTACTGGAAGTTGTCATACGAGATTTAGGCCACGTCCACACGAAACCGGTGCGTTCCCTATCCGATCTTTTTTTTCCCCCTCATTCTAAAAAAAAAAAAAATCCGTAAACACGGCGTCGTCTCAAGAAATATCAGCGTACCCACGAAACCACTAAAACCGACTGAAAACAGTGTAGTATATATGCCAGACCAGTTTGGGGCGCTGTAATTCTGCCACAGATATACACTATACACAGAGAAGAAGACTTTGAGCATTCGCATAACCTTGCGTGCTGTAGCCGACACGTGATGTGATGTGATGACATCATCGTTTCACAAAATATACGGATTGGCTGTACACACGAAACCGCAAGGGTGTCGTTTTCAGATTTATCCACTTTAGGACCCGGTTTCAAAAAATAGCAGATTCAGTCTCCCGAAACGGCAATATAAAAAATGTATACGTATACAGTGAAACACGTCTCCGTGTGGATGGGTCCTTAATTTCTTAGCCCTCCTTTTTTGCCTTTCAGTCGCATTACTCTTGCATCAACAGTCCATCTCCAAAATCACAGCTCCAGACCGGTTACCCAAAGGTTGTAGGGCAGCTAACAGCCAATCGCTCCACAGCAAAAATGGTTGCCTCTGCCACAGGTGTGTGTGTCTACGGTTCACTATATGTTCACTACCTGCTATTCCTAATGTGTGTGCACTTACCTGGATGGGTTAAATACATGGCACAGATTCTGAGTATGGGTTACTGTACTTGGCCTTCATGTGTCGCTTTCACTTTATAGCAGTTTTGATTTCTCTCCTAGTGGAATTATCACAAACAGATGTGCCATGATCGCATCCGTGCTGTAGTTTGCAGTCAGTGTCAGTGATTAAGTGACTGTGTGTGTGGTTGATGGTTTAGTGCTGAAGTGTAGTACAAACATGTAGAATGTCTCTCCTGGCAGTCTGGCAGCCTCACAAACTGGCGCCAACTCTGCAGTTGACTTGACAGCACGTTGAGCAAAAGGTTTGTCTTGTCTTACCACAAAGCGAAATCCTGTCACTGTGTTTCTGTGGTATTTGCCTCAACTTGTTGCTAATTTTCTTTCTCCTTGGTTTTAGTTTGTGTGTATTATTTTCTTCTGTGAAACACAAAAGAAGATATTTTTCAAAATGTCAAGACTGTAAAGTCCCAAATGTTGTTCATACTGTGGATTTTGAGTTTGAATTTTTGTCAATCAATGGCTGACATTTCATGTACTGATTTGGATGGGACTAATGGGTGTTTATTACAGAAGTGGAAGTGTGTTTTATAGATGTGGGCTTTTCAGAAGCTCATGTGCTGTGCTTGCATTCACGCATGACGGATCTCTTAAGTTATTATCTGTTGACTTATGCAATAATACCTCGGTTTACGAGTTTAATTCGTTCCCAGAGCGAGCTCGTATCTCAAAATTCTCGAACACCAAAACAATTTTCACCATAAGAATGCACTAGAAATCAATTAATTCGTTCCACACGACCATAAATGTATATTTTAAGTAAAAGTTTTAAGCAAAAATTTTTTTTATTTTTTTTTTTAGGATAATTCAACATTAGCATTCACAGAGCATTACCTAAGCCAGTGTTTCTGGATCTTTTTACAGAAGGTAAAAGTTATCTTTATAATTACGAATATGGCACATTCAAATGGGACTAAAATCCCTGAGAAGCTCCGGTAATAATTCCTTTACCCCACCTTAAAATTGTTAAATTCTTTTTATTTCAAAATCAAAGCAAACAAGTGCATTTCTGTATTGCTTGTTTCCTTCCATCACTCTGAATGAGGAAATTAATGTTGAGGCTAAAGAGGGTGAATGTCTTGGAAATCCAAACCCACTGACATCTTAATTGAGGGTCTTGACGCCTTGGAGGAGAACCATTTACTTTCTGGATTTGAGATCAAACGACCCCATAGTGGAAGTATGTAATTAATGGTTTTATAATAGTTTATCGTCTGCTAAAATCCCTCAAAGTATTAATCCAGTTGGCCTTTTTCTTGTTAGAATTGCTTAAAGCAATGAAAAGGGGAGTTCATTCATGATTAACAAGAACCAAAATGAATGAGTAATGGGGGCTGATGAAATGTTATATAACCCTGGTGCACAAACTCTGCCACGTAGCCTGGGGAATGAACCGGGAGCAAGTTTCTTCTGCGGTGTAAGTGGGAAGATCTGGGTCCTTGCCAAATCCTTCTAATCGCTTCGTCTCAAGTGGATTATAGCCGATTAGCGCCTCTGAAGTCATCACAACGGCCCCGGATGGTTCTGCTTGTCCCCTCACCTCTGAGGGACGAGACCTGCTCTGACCTGCAATGACTCCTCTGTGTCAGTCCGTCTCCTCCAGCTTTGCTCTTGTGACTTAGAAGACAGATGTTAAATCTGGAGAGAAGCTGCTAAGCTCCAGTCGTGTACAGGGTGGGAAGTTAACACCAGCTAAATGAAGTTTTGCTTTATTTCACTGTGGCACGTCATTTTGTAGGCGACATGTTTCTCATATTTATTTGACAAGAATAGCTGCTGTTTAAAAATAACGCCATGCTCTTGTTGAAATAAGATTATTATTTTTAGATGCATGTTTAACTGTTTAACCCAATCTGTTATCAGAGCTGAAGTTTGTTTACAGCAGTCTGAATGAATGAAGACCTCAGGCTTACAATAATGCCAAAGCATTCCTGGTTCACTTCATTCTGATGTTTGTCGTTAATTGATTATTATACGTTAAAATAAACATACTCTACCATTTAAAAGTTTGAGGTTTGTAAGTGTTTTATTTAATTTCTTTATTATTATTGAAAGATGCTCACTTATTTACTTATTTACTTTATTCATTTGTTAAAAAATACACTAAAATGGTAATATTGTGAAATATTATTATAATTGAAAAATACACTTTTATATTTTATTGTATATTAAGATTTAATTTATTCCTTTGAGTTTTCAGCAGCATTACTCCAGTCTTCAGTGTCACATGATCCTTCAGAAATCATTGTGATGTTTCTGTGAATCACAATGCAATTTGTTTCTTGAAATGTCAAGAAACATTTCTTATTATTACAAATGTTGAAAACAGTTTTCCTGCTTCATATTATTGTGGATTATTTGAATATTAGAAAGTTCACAAGCACAGCATTTATTTGAAATATAAATTATTTATAACATTAATTTCTTAAATGATTAATTAAAGTATTAATTTCCTTCAAAAATAGCTTTATGAATAGCTTTAAAAATGTAACTTCCATTTAAAACATTTGGGTTCAATAAAAATTCTCATTTAATGAAAATTGTTTTTAATATTTTTTTATTTTGTTTGTATTTATGATTTATTTTTCTCTTTTTTATTTACTTGTGAATTTTATTTATTTGTTTGTATATAGCTCTAAAAATGTGAACTGAGGCCAGGTTTGAGTTCACTTATAGCAAAAGACTGTGTGAATATAATGATGATACAGGTCACAATTAGGATTCATTTTTACTTGCTGTCAATTTTTACTGGCCACCAACCAAAAAATTAAATAAGTGTGTATGTAAAGTTTTGTTGTTTTGACCCATGTAACGTATTCTAAAAAAATAAGCTACCAAAATTTTAGATAACGGTGAAATTTCATTGTTCTCATTTTGATTTCAATACCACAGCAAAATTCACAGAAGACCGAAAGTAACTGGCCTGGACAGCTAGTTGTCTGACATTACCATTCTGTCAACTGCCCCGAGTGTCTGTCACGCTGGCCATGTGGGCAAACCTTATTGTTGAGCCCTGGAGTTTTATTTTGTGAGGCTAATGGCTCAAAATTAATTTCCCAACCTTGTCTTATAACAGTGCGACTGTATCTAAAGCAACCAGACTAGGTTGTCTGTCATGCCTCTTTAGCATAATATCCAAACGTTCCTTGCAGGCATACATGTGCTGTTGAACCTCAGCCAATAAACCACAGATATTGAGTTCTAGCTTCTGGAGGCTATACTTCTGTTTTTATTTGCCAGTGACTATCGCTAGTCCTGCTTGCTGCTTCTGTTTAAGCTTTAGCGGTTGGAGGGGCTTTATCCGTGAACTAAAAGCTGTTGATTGACTAAAGGTGCAGGTGTGGCTAATAAAACAGAGGTGCTGCCCTACAGCATGTACATCAGCATTAACAGATGTGAAGGAAACGGGACATCGGGCCGCTGACCCTGAAATTAGCTCTCTCTCTCCTTTTTCTTCTCTTCTTTTAATAGCATATTCAAGTGTCCTAGTACTTTCCAATAAATGAAAACATTAAAGGATGTTTCCACTTCTGCCATTGCTTTTCTTTTCTTTTTATTGCTATATCAGCTGAGGATGTGTTTTTAACATTTGTGCAGAAAGTGCTTGTGGCCTCGGGAACCTGGAATTATTTCCCACTGGCAGCTTTGGTTGTATAGTGTCAAATAAAATTCCATCTGTTTTTTATTGACCTCTTTATATGTCTGGTGTTTCGTCAAAGGATGTCATACAATCTTTGCGGCGAGTACACCCAGTACACACTTCAAAAACCCACTGTCCTGAGCGGTCTCTGGGAAAATCCTCTTTATTTCTAAAGTGAATGAAAATAATGCAAATCCTCTTGTGTAATGCATCTCTTTTCTTTGGGATTGACGTTATAATATTCCACTTAAATGCAGAACTGATGTTAGTGAGTATTGGAGCAGCGGAGTAAGTAGGACAAGCCTCATAATTGAGTTTTCTTCCAGTGTGGTTTGGACTAAGAGTAGACTGAAAAGGGTCCAGCTCTTCTCTGCTCCGACAACTGTAAGCCTTCAGTATTTCACAATTGGTGTCTTGTGATTGAATTGTGGGAAACGATGGAGAATTTCCAGAATGCAGGGCCGTAATTGTGTGCTGAAATAAAACGTTAAGAGCAGGGAAAGTTTAAGGAGAAGGTTATTTAGGGGTATTCCGAGTAGGTTTGAGGGATTTTCACAGTGAATGACTGGATATCAATGACGGAAGTTTGATGTTGGCCTGTCCAATGCCTCAACTTTATTAAAATGATCAGTGGGAATGAAGCATTTTTTCTTGATTCATCACACCGCTTATATTTTGCACTTGAGGAGGCCTTAATACGTTAAAATATGTAGTTCTAAAGTAGATTGAATCATATAGGCCCAGTTTACAGCACGCAATCATTAGTGATCTAATCAAAAGATCTTAAATTTTTTCTGCAATGAATTCCGAGTCCATTGTAATGCATTTACTGGTATTATTGAAGTCATTTAAGTTCTGCTTTGTGGTGTATGGTGGAAAATATATTCATGTGGTATTCCAACGGCAGCAATTTTGCGTGAATTGAGCGTAATAGTTTTTGTTGTTAATGAAGCGAAAGAATAGAAGTCTTTTTCCGCGAGCGCAGCGGCAACGGTCGGCGGTCGCCTCCCGCTGAGAGGAAACAGCGGGGAGTCTGTGTGACTTTGCGGATGGCCGTAATCACTGTTTTGATTAATCATTTTCTCTGCTGCTTTTGAAACTGAGGGGGAATTGATCTCGAGGCTGGATGAAATGAAAGGGTTTATCAGCTTAAGGCGTTTGTACGAGCACGAGAGGTCGCATCTTTTGAGAGAGTTCTGGATGGATGTGTCCGGGCAATTAGAGACGCTTCATACTGCCTGTGAGATTACTGTGGTGGAAAAGCGTAGCGTGTCCCATTTCCCCCTTTAGTGTTGTTGGTCCAGGTTAAACATTAAGCCAGATGCTCACTGTGTGGAAGTTATACTGTTTATCATGTTTAAACTTGGTTGACCTTCTGAAAAATGGGTCCCATTGTTTATTATTTTCCTATCTAGGTCTGTATATCTGACCTATTGTAGTCTGTTATTAGAACATGTTACTTTAGGGTTCAATTCTCACTATTAAGTCGGGTCTTTTTAACGTGTATTACTAGGATATTTACTTATAAAGCATATTTGAATGCCTTATTTTATGGAACCATATTCGTTATACCCTTAATTCTTACCTAAACTTCCCATAATAACTAGTAATAAACACTAATTAAGATTTTCTTGAGGCAAAAGTCATAGTTAAATAGTTAACAGTGAGAATTGGATCCTAATTAAAAATGTGGGGAAAATGTATTGTAATATTAATTAAATGCTTATAATAGCCGTATAATAATTTAAAACATTCATTGGAATTTCAAAATCCTCTAGATATGGCTGATAGCTGAAGCTTTTGATGATATATTTGTCTCTCATCGATACACGATATCATCTGATTGTCTGTTCGTCCTGAGCTAATTTTCTAGATCGTCCAGTCTTGAACATTTTTTCTATCTCTCTGTCTCTGTGTGTGTGTGTGTGTGTGTGTGTGTGTGTGTGTATAGTCTGTCTTTCTTGTCTAATGATATAATTATATCTTGTATCTAAATCTGTCTTGCTAGAACTATCTATATGATTTTGTATATATCTATCCAGAATATGATGTATCATACATCATACTAAATGTCATTAACGTATAGCAAGTGATAAAGGTATGTTGTGCACCTCTCTCTAACCCTGCAGCTCCTCCACCCAGCTCAGGTGAGCATGTCCTTCACCACCTGCTCATTCCTCCAGCAGCTTTAAATGCCCCGCAGAACAGGAAGTTTGGCCCTGGATGCTGCTTTTGCCTCTCTGCCTTTGGTGCCTCTCGTTCCCCGTGCCATTCTGTTTCTGCATGCATCACTAGCTGCTGATGGAGCATTGGTTCGGATGGGGGTCAGTGTGCAGCTTATTTGTTTATAGAAGGGGAGGCCATGTGTAAAGACCGCCTGTTTGCCTGCCAAGTGCCACTTTGCCTCTTCTGCCTCTAATAGGACATGGGAGGTTTTGCTTGAGGCTGTTAAAGCAACAGCTGCTGAGCGGGATGGAAAACCAACTCGAAAAAGATGTTCATAAGGAAGTGATGACTGATGTTTAAAAGAAGTATTATTTCTGAAAGGCCGGTACAGAAATAATTGTTCACCCAAAAATGAAAGTTCTGCCTTTTACCATATGACTTCATTTCATTTGTGAAACACAAAAGGAGTATTTCAAAGACTGTTTGGCTGCTTTTACACATACAGTGATAATGTACAGACTTGACAATCTCCAAAAAGGGAAAGTAGTAGTCCAGAGTATGTCCTGAGGCCTCACTCGAAATTAAATTGTGATTTTTGGAGCCTCCCATTCACATTTTTGCTTGGAGTTTAAGTGTGAGTGTTGAAAAGACCAGCATGAACATTTATTAAAAATTTGTACGACAATTGCAGAAAAATGCAGAAAAAAATTAACTAACACTTAAAAAAAGAAGAAGCTATAAATGCACTTTACTATCCAAAGAAAAAGGATACAAACTATTAGTTTGATACTGGCGCAATTCGAAGATCCTCAATCTTTATGTTGTAGGATGTTACATTACACGATTTAAGAGTGTAAGAGGTGGTTTAAACTTTTTTTTTTTTTTTATCCGGTCGAGAGGACATGTAAACACTTGATCAGATTGAAAACCAAAACTGGAAAGTTGCGCACATATGCAATGATTTGGAGATGCCGTAATAACGTATAATGCATTAAAAAAGCTATCATTCTAAAGTTCTCCTTCCACTCATTGTCTGTGAATTGGTGCAAGACAATGTCCCACCTGTCCTTGTTTCAGACTATCATCCACAGACGTTTTGGTTGTGGGGAAGGGGTGTCTTTACCGCTTGATGGATAAAGCGGCACGGTACAATGGTTCATGCTCTCATCTTCTCATAATTAGGACCCAAAATAAATAAATATTAAGTGTGCTCTTTAAAACTGAGAAATGAAGCAATGGTGGAATATGTATGCGCAAACTGCGGGAAACTGACATAAACACGCATATCAACCCAATCACTGTATTTGGCATTCATGCTATGTTCAAATTAATCAGTCGGAATGATTTCTGAAGAAAAGGTGTCCATGTAAACATAGCTAGTGTTGTTGAATAAAGCTGAAATTAAATATAAGTATTACATTTAAAAATTGTGCCTTTGCAGCAAACTGAAATATTAATTAGAGTACTAAAATTACTGACATAAAAATATGAAAGTTAAATATTAAATGAATGACACAAGTACTTCATTACTGAAATTGAAAGTAAATATATTGTGTATGTATATATGTACACACACACACACAATATATTTTCTTTCAATTTCAGTAATTAAGTACTTCATCATTCATTTAATATTTAACTTTCATATTTTTATTTTATTTCATTTTTATTTTATGTACATTTTTATGACCTGCCGATCAAATAAATCGCCATATTGGCTGTTGGTTATCTCAACGCTTTTTTGCAACCCCCGAGGCCGCCGAGATAACCGTATTCCACTATATATATATATATATTATTCAAATAATGTTAAAATAATACTTGGTTGTTTACACTGCGTCTGCTTAAGAGAGAAAGTTTCCTTTTTTTATAATTTTGAATTACTGTCCTTTCATTAAGGCCAAACCTCCAAGGGCTCTGCAGACCAAACCATTTCACCATCCCGGAAACTTAGTCATGGACGTCCAATGGAGAACGCTGGCTGCCCTGAGAGTACGGGTTAGGGAAACGCAGTATCGTCTACAAACCACATCCTTATTACTTAGAGAGGCCTATTAACCTCGAATGACCTGCAGTGACTCAAGCTCCTCTAGAAGATCTGTGTGTAATCGCTGCGCTCAGAAGGTTGCATCAAATAGAGACTTTGAGTGCTGCTTAACTGCGTGGGTGGCTCTTTGTGGGGGAGGGTGGACGTGTATTAGTAACATGCCTCAAATCCTCACTTTAATAACCCATAAGCCCCTTAACACTAATTAAAGCTTGATACACTAATCAGTGTCTGTTTATGTTTCTCCTTTGCTAAATACTGCAGAGATCCTTTCAAACGGGAACAAGGTGCCAAACTTCTTGTACATAAAGCTGCAGTCTTATTTAGCTATAGACAGACTAGATGTACGTTCAAGTGCACAGTGCACATTCCTGCAAAGCTCTGTTAGCTGAAATATTGCAGAGTTCAAGATTATGCACTTGAAGACTGATCTGAATTGCTCAAGTTTGCTGCGGAGGGATCTGTATCCATTGTTTGAGTCCTCCTGGAAGCACAGAGCTCCAGAAAAGCCCACCATATATCATCTTATTTCGTAAGCTAACCGATAAAAAAAATTGTTGGTCTTGTTTTTCTGAGCATTAGTTTGTTCTAGGAAGGGATCAGGATGGTAAACTAGTCCATCAGTCAATTACTAAGGGTCGATCAAGTATCTACACTTTTATTTTATTATTATTATTTTTTTTAATATAGTTCATTTTAGCTGTGGTGCTTGTTAAAGGACAATGCAGGGAGAGTGTTTTAGTTGTACTTTATCATGATACAAAGGTATTTTTTTGGTAAGGACTTTTTACAGTTTTGTGCCTATTTAACCTGTAATAGGTTTTTGACTGTTTAACCAATGTTAAGTACAGTGGTACCTCGATATACGAGCAGCCTAACATACGAGTTTTTTGAGATACGAGCCGGAGCTCGGGCCATATTTTCGTTCAAGATACGAGCCCAAATCCGAGATACAAGCCATGTTTCCGGAGCGTCCCGCTAGTTGGCGCGCAGGGTCGAGCGTCATCCGAGAGCATCTCACTCGCACGTGTTACTCACGTGTGAGCGCGGTTCGCGATTGTTGACTGGGAGGGGGGCTGTAGAGGGGTTTGCGACACACGCCTACTCTCGACCACAGTTTCAGCGCCACTGCCACTTGCAGCCGCGACAGAGAGACGTAACACGGAAATGTAAAATGAAGGAGGTTTGATACAAGTTCGAGTTCGGCGGGCCGGATTAAAAAGCCCAACTCTAGACCACCCCTGGTCTAGAGTGCCTACATCCCTTTCCCCCTCCCTCCTCCTCACTGTTCACCTTTGTTAGCCGTACTCGTCTCCAAAGTAAGACTATTATGCTAAATAACTCTTTTATTTATTTCATATTTTGTTATGTATTTGTTAATTATACATGTTTATTTGTTATTTAAAAACATATCTTTATTCATAATTTACTATGGTTTGGGGATTTTTCATAGGTCCGGAATGGATTAAATCGAATTCAGTTATTTTAAATGGGAGAAATTCATTTGAGATACGAGCTGATTGACTTACGAGCTCGGTTCTGGAACGAATTAAACTCGTATCTCGAGGTACCACTGTAATAATTTATTTGTTGAATGTTTAATGCAGACTACTAATTTTTTTTTTTTTTTAAAGAAAGAGTTTAATACATTCTGGAAGAACTCATTAAATGTGTCAGTGTATGTAAAAACAACACCAACAAAACAATCTTTTGCACTATTTATTAAAGAATCCTGAAAAATTGTTTGTCTGTTTATCTGTCTGTCTGTCTATCTATCTATCTAAACTGCCTTGCTTGCCTGCCTTGCTATCTATCTAAACTGCCTTGCTTGCCATGAGACTGAGAACAAGAACATTGACGTGAACATGAGAATGAGGTCTCGTGAGTGTTTGAATCGATATCTTGACCTCTTAATGATAGTCATGCTGCTCTCTGTATGTTGGTTTTAAATAAGAATCTATAACTCTACAAATTTGAAGTTTGCTGCAAATAGTTTCATGCACACATGAAATTGAATTGAATGGTGCCTTTTGTGCAAATTTGAGTATGAGAGAGAGAGTCTATCATCCACGGAGGGGAGGAGAGGGATGGTGTGTAGAAGGCAATGTGTGGATGAAAACAAAGGCACCCCGTTGAGTGAATGACCGGCCATTCTTCATCCTGCCTTGATTCATTTTATTCTGTCTGTTGTCCCCCAGCTATGAGCGCAGCCAAACTAAATGTCTGGCTTGGCCACAATGCATGGAATGTTTCTAAACTGAAAAAGTAAAGCGGTTTATGTAAGTGCAGGGACAGATACAGTGGTGTGAAAAAGAGTTTGCCCCCTTCCTGATTCTTTTTTTTTTTTTTCCATGTTTGTCACACTTATATTTTTCAGATCAAACACAAAATGCAGGGTTTTTTTTTTTATGAAGGTTGTTAAGTAAAAACAAAACCTACATGGACCTGTGTGAAAAAGTGTCCCCAGACAAACACTTTTATCTTCCATTTATAATAACAACCTTCATTTAAAAACTGCATTTTGTGTTTACTTGTGTTATCTCTGACTAACAGTTAAGTTTGTTTGATCTGAAAAATTTAAGTGTGACAAACATGTAAAAAAAGAAAAGAAAAAAGAAATCAGGAAGAGGGCCAACTTTCACATCATTATGCAATAAACTGACTTTTGTGGGTATTAAACTGTGAAATGTGGTTTAGTCCATCTGTTTTGAGAATGATTAAAGTACTTTTCATGGTAAAAATCAGAATTTCACCAGCATGAGCTATTTTATATCGCAGTATATCCATGTAGTAAAATCTATTTTCAATCATCTTTAATACATAAATTATACAAATTAATAAATGTTATTAATTAAAAAATTTTTTTTATAACAAAACCTAACCCTAACAACTAAAAGTAGATGATTCTTAGCCAATAATTCTGGAATCTGTTCAAATCAGATTAACCATAATGTGTTTTGATGACCTTAATTTAATATTTATATGCAAAATATCACAATTCTGGAACTACGCCACACACAGAACAACACTCTTGTACCGTCGGTTTGATCTTTCACACCACAAACTGCAGGTGTTGCCCGTTCTGTTTCCTCCAGCGGTGAACTCAACAATAAAAGTTTCAGTGGTATTGTTTTGGTTTCCAGGCTCTTGCTGTGCCATTCCTTTCTTTCTTCCCTGTTCCCATTCAGGGTTTTTTTCTTTTTCTTTTTTTTATATGAAGAGATACTCATGAGTAATTTTGGCCTTGAAAGGCGAGCCAGCTATCCTACAATATATTTTAATTGGGCTGCCATTGCCTTATAACTCCAGTTTGTGCAGGCATCTATGGGAAAATTAAAATCAGAGGCGACTGACTGAGGCAGTCTCAAGTCTTCGCAGCTTGAAGGCTGGGCAAAGAGGGGGAGCAAGATTAAAAGGCCTTTCCAAAGAGCTGTCTCAAACTTTGATCTTTAAATTGCAGTCATTGCATTTCATAATATACCATGTTAAATCCAGCAAATAACATTCTGTTGTTAGCCATGATTGTAATTACTTCATGAAATATGTCTTCATAGTGGTTTCCTCTGGTGGCTCTTCTTTTGATTTGCTTGGGAGTAAGCAGCTGTTATTCCGAAGGTTATTTTCTTTTATGCCGCACTAGCCACTCCTCTGGAGGGATGGAGAGGGCTTCCTCAAATGAGTAGATTGGCTTTTTGGTTGAGGTTTACACTAAGAGTTGGAATTTGGGTTGTGGGTCAATTTCTTGTGGTCTGGGTTTGCGTTGTGTGAACTACAGGAAGAACGGCAAGAAATTCAACAGTAAAGGACATTAGACTTGGGAAGAACGTTTTAAAGGGATAGCTTACGGTACCTTAATATGGAAAATATTTAACCATTCTGTTATTGACTTTTTTGGGGGCGAGGTGGGGTCTGTGGAATGCAAAAAGTATTCTTTATTCATTTTAAATGCGGTCTTCTAAAGTCATTATAATCTCATATTATCTGATAATCTGCCCCTCCGCTGTAGCTCTTAAACCTCGTTTTGGTATTTTTGGGGGAGTTTTCTGTCTGCGTCCTATTTTGCGAAGCAAAACGGTTCCTGACGCCCTATGGCATTTGAAACCTAAATACTATTATAAAGTTTAATGGTTTGCTGGGGTGAGTATCCAAGAGTGAGAACAGACACTTTAGTGTGGAGAGAGCCGCTTAAAAGTTACTATGCGAGAGTGAGGTGAAAAGGCCAAAGGGGGAGACCTGAACACATGCTTTGTGTCTCCTCTCTTACCCACTGTTCAGCCTTACAAGAGTGTTTCCTTGCTAAATGAGACAAAGGAATTGAACTTGATGGGGGGCCTCTCTGTCTCATTACTACTTTTTTGCTTCCTTCTCTAATTGTTTCTTTGAACTCCACTGTTCTTTGTGCTATTTTTCTCATTTTGTGTTCCATTTGATTTTAATAAAAAATTTTACACTAGGGATGCAACTATTTTACTGAAATTATTAACCAGTAAGTACTTCTTGCTGGTCCAGACACATTCCAGAATGACAAGATGGATTAGCTAGATTTTGTAAAAAATACTGGTATGATTATGATGACAACATATTTGCTGTCGGTGGAAGGAGCTCAAGGCCTGTGAGATAATTACATTCACAGACTGGAAGGATTTGCTTCTTAGTAGCTCCTCGCAACAGTTTCCCCCTGTGAAAAGCAGTTTACCATTGCTGTTCTCTGGTCCAGGGCCTTGTCCCAAATGTTGCCCATAGCCCTTGCGGTCCTCCGCACTTTGGTGATGTAATATTGTACAGAAGTCTGAATTTAGGCTCAGCAAAAGGGCTATGGTTGGCTTCACCTTGAGCACCCTTCAGAATCATAAAATGACACCCGGGACATGCTGTGGCCTTTGCGGTGACCACCGCAAGTCTGTGAGATGATATACATCAAGTTTGCCTTTTTAGGACTCGTAGCCAGAAAACCAAAACAAACATTTCCAATACAGTCGTTTCTTCACCACAATGGTCTGATTCTTGTGAAAGGGAAGTGTCCTGGACTTTTAATAGACTGTTGAGAGAGCTCAGCAAGACTCTACTAACCCACTCTTCTTTGCTAGAATGTTCCCCCTCGCTATGAGTCGTTGCTGCTCCCTTATGCTTTGAATGCAAGCATTACACACTTTCTCAGGCTCAAACAATAGTCCCTCACGACCGGCCCCCATAATCCCCTCTTCATCGGTCTCATTCGTCTACTACTAAACCCCTTCTAAAGTCCAGGCCCCCTGCAGTCCTGTCAACCCCAATGGATACCTGTGTTTGTGGCCAGCGAAAGTGACCTTGATTTTCACATTTGGGGGGTGCACGATTAACTGGAAGTGGAAATCTAGTGTGTGGAAACAATTACATCTCCTTGCCAGTTTATTGATCCAAGCAGGTGGGTTTGTTGCTTTGCAGTTTCTGGGGAAAGACACTAGGAATGTTCTAGGGCAATGTTGGGCATAGTGATAAATAGAGTTGAGCCGGATACTCTGTTGAAACGAGATATCTGTGAGATATCAATATCTGTGCTCGGATTGAATAAAAATCCTCATTGGGTAGCTGACTGTGTCTGCATTCTGTGATAGGCTAGTCACAGCGCCCCTCCCCTACACATGCAGATTTGCTGTGTCCCGCCCTGCTCACTCACACACAGAACACTGAGAAGAGAACATCTCTCTGTCTCGCTCAGTTACTCAGGTTTGCAAGTCTTTTCCGTTAACATTTAGGGTTTCTTCAGCTTTAGGTTTGGTTTTTATTTTGGTTTGTTTGTAGTACGTATTAACCAATATAGTTCTGCTAAACGTGGGGTTTGTTCAGACGTGGTGCTTGGTAGAATGCGACTTGCGTTGCATCTCTGCCTGTCTGCTGGCTCTAACCAGTTTTTTGACTTCACGCAAAAAATTATGATTAAAAATGTATTTCTTCATAAATGCAACCGCATGTGTTGTATTCATTGTTGCAAAACTTGTTCTGAATATAGTTCGTTTATCATGATCAAAACCATTGATCTGAAGCTCAATGCTGATGCTGTCATGTAAATAGTTTTCTAATCAGCAATAAATATAACAATTTCTGATCAACCCATATGAATTGCATGATTAAGAATAACGTACCAGTTAAAGCCCCGCCCATTTCAAGACAGCCCACTTCCGGGTTAGGCCCCGCCCAGTCAGAGTACAGATACAGATAATTCATTTGGTTAACAGATGCAGATAATACTGTACTCCCTCATCCCTAGTGATAAATGTATTCCACACCAACTCAACGGGACAGTGGCATCTCTGAGCAAGGTTAGATGCATCCCGCTGGCATGCTTGTGTGTTTATGCGCATTAACTTCTGTTTTACCTTCTGTTCTTAACACCTTCCTTTCTGTTTCCCCCAGTGTTGAACTCACCCTCTATTGTGCATGAATGAACTCCTAAAAACAATTCTCAAATGTTTCGGTACATCTGACTTGTTCTGCATTAAAATGCTTTGCTTAACCTCCTGATTTCTGTTTGACTGAGGACCCAGCAGAGTTTGCAAAAGAGAGCGGTAAGTGTGAGGTTTGATCTGAATGCAGCTCAGATAGATGTGTTATTGAACGAAAGAAGTGTATCTTCAGTTGTGTGTGGATTACCTCCCCCTGGGCTGAGAGGTCCGTCTCAAAGCAGAGGCTCTTGGGTTAAGCCTTCCTGTGCAACTACAGCCTTTAATGAACTACGGGGGTCTGCGCCGTCTGAGCACTTTGACAGGTGTCAAGGATTAAACTCGCCTTCTGGACACGGGCAGATTGCTCTCTCGCTTTTTCCATTCTCTCTGTATTTTCCTCTTAGTCAGGCTGTTTTCAGACTTCATTAAAAATATAATTATTCACTCATTAACCTTTCTAAGCGTTAAATTGCCTTTTTTGTGAAAATGGAGGGTTGGTGCTAATATTTGTAGATCCAGGCCAGGGGTAAGGGGGAATTGGATGCTTTATCCTGATTGGCTGCTGGAATAGTTGGCTGTGGAGATTAAGCTGGTCAGTTGAACTGGTTTGAAAGACTGGCAGAGTGTCTGTGCCCATGAAGGAAGTGCCAATGTCATGAGAGCATTCTTGCTGGTAAAACATTGCATGCTGGACCGTGCTTAAGCTGGCATAACTCCATAGTAGAATGTTTTATGCCCTTTTTCTGTAGCTAGGAATGGACTGTCTGTCAACTGAATGCCCATCGTGGCTAGCTGCAATTTACTTGATTTGGAAACAATACATTTTTACCATCTAGTTTTGTTTGTTGTGGCAGTCTAGCCAAACTGCGTCAGTGTTTTGAAAATGTTGTGGTAAGGACATTATTGGCTTGACTTTAATGGCTCCTGGTTTAAGACCAGCTAGTTTGAAGCCCCGATCACACTGCCAGGAAATCTTTCACTCAATGTTGCTGGTGGTCAACCGATATAGTTTTTTTTTGATGACCGATGCCAATATCTTAGAGAGCAGAGGGACTGAAACATAAAGCTGATACATTATACAATAAATTAGAAATCATTTAAAAGAAATCTTTAAACGTGTTTATACTTAAGTTGGCAGTTTTCACACCCATGGGCGTTGTTCCCGGCGCGAAATCGACGAATGAGAGCACGAGTGGATGTATCCCGTGAGCTGATTGGCTGATCCTACTTTGCGGATTTTCACCTATCACATTAACCGTGATAAACGAGGGATCACTGTACTCCGAAAACAAGTCGTTATCTTGTGCAGTGCTTCTCAAGTAAATTTGCTGTTTGTCATTTTTCACCGTTGCAACTAGGGTTATGCACAAGCCTTTCAGGACAGGTGGCAAATTTTTTTTTCCCAGAACCACTTTTTTTTTTTCTGTGTAAGTGTGCAGGATGTGCCAGATTATGTATACTTGCGTGCTGGTGAGGTTATTTTGGTGTTTCTGAATTAATCTGCATCAAACAAAGTCTTTTTTTAACGGACTGATTTGTTTACAGCATAGGAGAGTGAGAGCCTTTTATCATAATTACATGCTATTGATTGCTTGGCGAGCTGACGTTGGAGTGCTGCAAGGAATGTGGCCGTCGAGCCTGAAAAAGAAAGCACTTGGTTACTCGTGGTGTAGGTTTTCTTCTGGCTGGGAAGGGATGTGATGTTAGCCCGTGGGTATGTGTTGAAATTGTGACCTGGCAGGATGATTCAGGCTATTTAAAATGTAGAATTTGAGACAAAGTACTAGCATTTTATATGGTCTCCCTAGCCTAACCAGCAATGTATTGTTTCTTGTCCTTCTGCGGTCATGACGTAAAATAGCCCACAGCGTCCTTCTAACAGAAACCACAATCCCTCCGGCTTCAGTGCTGGAATGCTGGTTATTAAAGACCAAAATAATTGCATTACAACTCCTATGTCTTTCTCTTTGGCTCATCTCTCCGATATAAAGCCACAGGGATACTAGAAGGCCCAGGAGAGGAGCAGATCTCTCTTGTATGGTAAGCAAAAGTTTCAAATGAGCTACGGTTTTAATTTGGAGAAGATTGTGTCTTGGCTTGGTGTCTGTTTGTGAAGGGTGGGGGAAAGAAGTCTTGGGTTATCTGAGTACAGAGCTAATCTCCCTTATGATGATCACAAACTCCCTGAAAATATGAATTGGATCTCATATGGTTGTAATTTAGACAAAAAATGAATTTATTGTGCTGCACATTTGCTAGTGAAAATGCTGAATGAAGGACATGAATGCTTAGCTTTTTATTTTTAACATCTAACATTTTATTGTTAACTAACTTAGCGTAGCCTAATTGCTTAGCATGAATGCTTAGCTTTTTTTTAAAACTCGTAACATTTTCCTTTTAACTAACTTGGCGTAGCCTAGTTGCTTAGCATGAATGCTTGGCTTTTTATTTTTAACACGTAACATTTTACTGTTAACTAACTTAGCGTAGCCTAATTGCTTAGCGTGAATGCTTAGCTTTTTATTTTAACTCGTAACATTTTACAGTTAACTAAATTAGCGTAGCCTAGTTGCTTAGCGTGAATGCTTCGCTTTTTATTTTTAACATGTAACATTTTAATGTTCACGGACTAAGTTGCTTACAAATGCCTGTTTAAATTAAATCTGAATGGCTCATTTGAACTTTTTTTACTGTGTTAAACAACATTTTATGGGCTGACCAATGCCTTTTGCTATCTCTGTTCATGATGGTACAAAGGCTTTACAGGAGATGACGGCAGTTAGCAAGCATCCTGTCGACTTATCCCTAGAGACCAAAAAAACATCAGTTAGAGGGCGGTCTGTTCCATTTTCTTTGTTAGGAATTAGGCTGTATATTTTGACTGGAAAAACATAGATGGCATGCTTTTGAAGGGTTAATTAAGAACGATGGATACAACACAAGTTTGTTGGGTGTTTGAATAAAAAGGCTCAGCTGTTCTGTGCTTGATTTGTGGTCTCTGAGGAAATCAGTGGTTTATTGGATGGGTTGGATTCAACAATGGCGCAAGATGTTTGATAGGAACCATAAGGAGTTTTTTTATGAGAGATTGGTGCCCAGGTGATGAAGAAAATTGTGGAAGAACTGTTGACCTGCTGGCAAACAAAGAACAACACAAATAAGCATTGATGCACCCGAGCCAGTGAGCCGATCATGTGTGGGAAAGCTCAATCAGAGATCATGACGATAGAGCCAGCGTGTCTTCTGTACGTGCCTCCAATGGTCCTTTGCCAGTTTTGTCTTTGTTGCTGGGCATGTGCAATCGGCTGACTTTCTTAATTAAACTGCCAGGCCAATTGCATTGTCTGTGAGCTCATTACAGAGATAATGGTGACATTGAGTGTTTTGTTTTGCAGTGAGTGCTTTCTATTTTCAAGGAAACTTGGCAGGTGGAAGCAAAACCCCTAAAGAGTCTCTTGTGAAGTCCGGTTTGAGCTGAAGCAGTCCAGATCGACCCATTAGCTACTGCCCCTGCACAGAATGAATAAGACCACCCAGATTCATATGAGCGTGAACACAAGTGAACATTGTACTGTTTGGAAGTAAAAAAAATGCATGCTTTTCAGCTGTCTTGCTGGCTGAGATGAAACGACACAAATAAGAGAGTAGAGGGTAACAATTGGATGCCTAGTGGCTGAGGCGATCAACAAAAACAGGATGCTAATATAACTTAACAGATATTCTTGCTCATCCTTTGGGTTTAAGGCGAAATTTCTCAATGAAGACTTGTAGCATGAACGTAAGTGAGCTGTGGTGTACTTGATATAGTCTTTGTGTTGACGGGTTGAACAGGATGTTCCTTAAACTGAACAAATAAAGGCATCTGAAGCAGGTTCTCCCTCACCTCAATGCTCAAGGCTACTTGAAACGTTATCGTTCCTGCTTTTGTGTTAGTGTAACACCAGTCCCTTCCCCCTCTTGCTCCAGCATGTCCCACAAATCCCTGGGAACAATGTAAAGCCAGCCTCCGTGTACGTGCAAATGTCAGTTTCACTTCTGTCTGGCGGCACATATGTATTGAAGGAAACATTTCATCTTGCGGCTGCTTGCGTGCATTATAGTAAACGCCATTCAAAAGCTTGTTGGGGCAGCACACAGGAACTAGTAAGTTCACTCAATCCTGTTAATGTGGAACAGCATTTAATTAGATCCGCTTGAATGAGGCTGACTCAAATAAGACCTGGATGTGATGTACAAGATACAAGACATGTCTTTGGACAGATTTGATAGTTTTACAATAATCAATAACAAACAGGAAGCTGATTGTAGGCTCATGACTTTCCTGATTGGCTGTTTATAAATGCTTCCACTTTAATGAAAGATTTAAATCGTTGTTCATAATGTTGAACAGATACAGTTGTATTTTGCATAATCTAATTTTGGAGGAAATCAATGCCTTGACAATTATATTAACAGAAAAATTGGTCTTTGTGGAAATATTGTAGCTCTGCCTAATGCGGTTTTTAACTGCAGGTTTCAATGGTTTCAAAGAGCTTAATTTGTTTGCAAATAAGACTATACTTTTCACATTTGGTTTGGATTTAAAACAAACTCTGTTTGTGCAGTTCATTTGAACATGTGTGGACACTGTTGAAAGAGACGATTCAGAAATCCATTGCTGCTTGTATATATATTCTTTTATTTTTCTTATTTGTACCTATATTCTTATTTTCATATGTTCTTTTCCTTTTTCAGATTTGTAAAGAGTGATTTATAATCAGGTTAGGTATTTTTATTAGTTAAAGCCTTTCTTTACTTTTCTGTATTTTTCTGTAGAGTAAGGATGAATTTTGTCTGCACGTCTCAACAGATAGAACATGTTATCAGAATGTTTTGGGAAGTTTCTGTTGAGAGTTGGAGCCTGAGCCGAGTTCAGCCTTGGAGAAGCTGTGTATCTGTGTGTGTTACTATGGTCTGTATTGGTGAGGTGATTAACTGACACCATAAGGAGATGGAATGACTTGTTGTTCTGGACAATCTGACGCCAAGAAATGCATTTCTGCCACGTGGAAGGTCACTAACGCGTCAACCATGTGACTGTCTGCTCTTGTGTGGAAAATTGCTAGTTTTGTTTATCTATCTTTCTTTCTTTCTTTCTTAGCCAATCAGAATCCTTTAACCATCATCTTTGACGTAGTTAGAACCCTCTGTTAGAGTATAATTGCTGTAACAATGTTATTGTAAGTGGGGCGGCCTACGAACTCCTTGTGAGACCTGAAGCTTCTGCTGATGAAACTGCAAACTAAACTTCACTAAAATGTCTTCTATTGACTGCACTTCTGACTCCTGGTCTTCATTCAACATATCTGGTCCTCTGGTCTTAACTGTAAATCCCCTACACTGTCATCTGAACCCTGGTGTGGCCCGAGCCGGATGAAAAAGCGAGGAATGCTCATTCCATTTTCAAACAAACTTGACTGAAATATGAACTCAAGACGGACCAAAGATATCTAAATGAGTCAAAAGCAGGATGGGATGTCACAAGATGCAACCGTAAAAAGGATGAGTGCTCAACCATACCTGATTTTTCTAATCAGAGGAGCTCCACTGCCTATTACAGTTCGTTGCAGCAGATCTTTGTTTGTGTGCAATGGAATAATTGGCACAGATTTGACTCCTTAGCACATTTTATAAGCTCTTCCCAGTGGGCGTGTTTAGCCCAGCACGCTGAATGTTTCGGAAAGTTCCTTTCCAAAATATACATTGTAAAAAGCCTTATTTAGTTTTTTTGTATCTTTAGGTTTGGTCTGAAAATGAGAGTGTGAACGCAAAGCGAACCAGGGCTAAATGTATCTCTCTCTCTCTCTCTCGCTTCTTTTGGTCCAGACCAAAAGAACAAAGGCAACCGAATTTACATCCGAATTAAGTGTGAACACACTCTTAGTTCACTAATTGTTCTTTCATCTCTGGCTGATTTATGAAGGCAGCGATCCTGAAAAGTTGTATCATGTTTCTTGCTGATCCAACGTCACAATCTGGTTTTCTGCACTGTAACAAATTAAACTTAACTGCCTACACTATCCTATCATGTGCCCAATTCAAAAGCATTTCATTGTCTGGTCACACTGTGGTTTAGCAGATTAAAGTGTGTATAGTGTTAGTGGAGAAGAAGGGAGCAGCGAATTTTGTCTGGGTTGCGCTGAATCAAAGATTTTAATGGATAGAAATGGATATTCTGGTAAATAAACCACATTATTAGATGTGCTGTTATGGAGGGGCTGGTGTACTGAATGTATAATCATTTTATAATGAAAATGTATGGAATAATACAATTAAGTATAATGTTATTTATAAATTAGTTAAGATATGTACTGTTATATATTTATATACTTAAAAAACAACAACTTAAAAAAATGTATTTTTCTAAACTATTAAGAATTAGCCCTAGTTAGTCCTCTATATCCTGCTTTCTGCTCCGTTTTCCTTTTACCTCCCACTATGATGGGGTTCGGTCATAATGAGGGATAACTGTATCATTTAAAGCGGGTGATTTCATGGATTTGCGTTTTATTTTATGCTTATGTTATAAACCGTTTTCTGTTGCTGCAGGCAATACCCTCTGCCTCTCTCACTTGCTCGTCCTCTCTGTTGCTCTTCTCAGCGCGCGCGCGCGCACACACACACACACACACAGCCTTTTGTTGGCAGCCTGGCTGCCTTGACATTCTCTGATTTGTTGGCAACGCCAGCTGCTGGCATTAGCCAAGTTAAAGGCTGTATGGCAAGACCGGCTCTGCTTTGCTCTGTGGAGGGGCTGAACAGCACTGGCTTTTGTGTCTGACTCTTTCTGCTGGTTATTTATAAATTGTGTCAACCTGCAGTGCATTCCAGGCCTTGTCTGACAGAGCTTTGCCGCATTGATGTGAGCTGCTTTTGTGCCTGACATGGTTCCTCTGGGGACTCCAGCTGTGAAACACATTTTTAGTCCTGAAAGTGGATTATTAAAGGTCTGTCACAATAGCACATAGTTTAACTGTTGTTCGATTACAGCACACATCTATTGCTTGTTTGTATTCATTGTTTTCTTGGGGAACGAATTGCTTCTCTGGAGTGAAGTGTGGGATGTTGCAGGAGTGTTTATCAGGGGTGTGTCCAGAACGCAAATAAAATTTCATTGGCCACCCTAAAATTCAAAGCTGTGAGTCACTATCAAACAATAAATGCTGGACCTACAATAAAAACCGATATAAAACAGAACATGTTTTTCCTTTCAGAAACTTCATGGGTCTTGAGACTTTTGAGATGATTTTTAACTTGCCATAACGTCGTATACAATTATAACAGAAGGCATGAGATGAAAAAATAAGAGACCGTACATGACCAATAACATTTATTCTGTTTTAATGTTGATTCAAAGTAAAAACTGAATAATATGATCATTTGTTTATCTTTTCTGTATATATCTTTTCATATCTTGTGGTGGGTTACATGCACACACTACAGTGTTGTGGGTGTAAGAAATGCATGTTTTAAATTGAAAGTTGATTATTGTTATATTAATATTAATAATAAATTGGATTATAGTATTATTTAAATTGATGCTATTTTAAATTAATTTATATTATTTTATTTTTAATTCATTATAAGTGAAGTTAATTACATTTATTTGTGTATATTTAAAAGATTTGTAAATTAGCTTAAATTCAGTAACAAACATAAAATGTATAATATGAATTAAATGATATTTAATTTAAATTGTAATAGTGATATCATTATTCAGTAACACCTTGAGATGCGAGTGTCCAGACATACGACTATTCCGAGAAACGCGCAAGCCTTCGAGCACATTTTTGCTTTGAGATATGAGTAAAGATTTGAGATACGAGTAGCTTACAGACGCTGACACTAGGCGATTGAGCACTCGTCTTCCGTATTGTTTGCGTTATCTACGTAATCTCCGTTATCCCTCCCTCCCTCCTCCTTCGCACATGCTTCCATTAATCGCTACTGTATCATCTGTCTCGAAGGTCAGAACACAAAATTAAAACTACATTTTATGTACATTTTTTTTATATCACAGGAATACTATAATTTTGTGTGTGTGTGTGTATATGTCTCTATAGCAATTAAAAACCAAAAAGTTTTTTCCATTGTTATTAGCACTAATAAGGGAGTTGTTTTAGAGGGCCGGAACGGGTAATTTTTTTTTCCCCCCTGTTATTTCTTATGGGAAAACATGATTTTAGATACAAGCACCTTGAGTCAAGAGCTCATTCCCGGAAAACATGCCTCTGATGTTCAAAATTGTGACTTTTGTCTATACAGATGAAAAAGTCTTCCTGAAATTATGTTTTAATACAGTGTTACAGCTATTACTTGTGGTCATCTTGAATTCTGACCTTCAAACGTGTACAGCAGAGGTTTTGGCACCACAGCCAGAATTTCAGATATACTTTTTATACCTTTTATGTCTAAATACACATTTTGTGGGCCAAAAGCCACAGTATCCTTCTTTCTCTCTCTCTTTTTCCCCCCAATTCCTCCTTTTCCTTTCCCTATCTCTTTCCAGTGAGTCCTTTTATATCCATCAGTAGAAAACATTAAAAACACCTTTCTGATGAGGGTTTAGGCCGGATGGTGCAGTCGTGCTCTGCACTGCTAAACTACTATGCACACATCTTCCAGCTATGCAGATCATGCACAGGAAAAAAGAACCTTATGTAAACAATTGGCTGGTGAGATCATGGTTTTATAGTTTAATGACTCTTTACACATCATAAAACTCTATATTAACGTTTGAGAAAAGGAAAAGCACTGTAAAAGGGTTATTTTAGCGCATTCAGGTAATAGTTGGCATGTAGTTTTTAGTTTCAGCTCTTTTGGAAGGAAATTCTGGACTAAGTTTGGACGGCAACAAGCGCCGCTCCCCTTCCTTCCTGTCTTAATAGTGTACCGCTCTACAAGGTTCACAGAGCAAACACACAATGCCTGAAGGAACAAGGAGGCAAAACAATTGAGCGTGTTTATCTGTGCCTATTTGCTCACATTAAAGGGAACGGTACTCGGCCACACTATTTCAAGGAAACTACTTCCAATCCACTTCAGAAGGATAATAAACACACCGAATGCTGACCTCACTCGCTCAACCACACCGTGTGGTTCATTCTTCGCATAATTCCCTTTACTTTGTCAGATCACAGAGTCAGCGGTTGCCTTATCACGGCTTTTGATCCATGTGAATTCCCTGATTACATATCCGGGTCCTAAGCTGTCATTATGTACCTATTGCTCTTCTAACGCACACTAGTGTTCTTTTGTTTGTTTTATTTATTTGGTATAACTTATTAAATAGAATAAATAAAACCTGATAAAATGGTGAACATATGTATTTTTATTATAAACAATTTATGCATCCCTCACATGTCAATTACTGCATGTTTGGCCATTTGACGACTTGTATCCAGATATATGGAGCGCTGTATAACACACAAACACAACTCCATCAAGCACTGCTTCTCTACTGAACTATTCTGTCTTGTTGAGTCGAGAACAAAGGTGATTTACAGAGGAAAAGGCCAGTAAGTCAACTAAGGACTCAAGAGGAAACATAATGGTAACATTGATTCTCTCAGCCGTGAACTCCATGAAAAGTAAACCTCCCTTTTTGGGTATCCTGTTTCACATGGCCATTGGCTATAAAAACTATACAGCAGGCTTGTTTAACAGCACCGTCTGATCACTAGATCTGATTTCAAATGCAATAACAGAATAGACTGTCTTATGTTTTTCAGGTCAGTTTTGAATTTGCCTTTTTTGATGTTTGTTAGTAGGTCTATAACAATTTATTCAATATATTCATAATTATTTGTTTAGGAATTTAGCTGGGTATAATATTATTTTTTGTTTGGTTTGTGGTGTTCTTTGTTTTGTTTGCTTATTTTGTTGGGTTTTTATTGGTTAGGGGTTGGGGAATTTTTTTTTGGGGGGGGGTTATTGGTGTAAATTAAACAATTTTGGTAAATACAGTGGAGTTCACTTATCTCGACCTCGGTTAACTCGACCAACCCTGTTATGTCGACGTTTTTGAAGTGGAACCGCCAAACTCCCTATTTGTCTTAGCATTTTCTTGTCGGTTATGTCGATTCTTTTATGTCGCCGAACCCTAATATCTCGAGCACAAAAGAGGGACAAATTCGCCACTTCATATGGTTATCTCGTGACTAATGATCGTACCTAGTTCGCTGCGCATGCGCTGAGTTTGCATTACATGTGGATCGCGGTCGGTACGGTCGCTCTGTCAGTGACGCTTCACTCACAGTGCCATACAGCCGCAGAAGAACTTGTGGAAGTGGCGGAAAAATCAAGCCTTGCAGATGCTTATCTGTCGCAGGAGTTGGCATCATTGTCCAGGAATTCCCAGATTACATTGACATCGACAAAGACGTCGTTACTGATAGAAGCATTTGTTTTCAAGCAGACCGTTAAAGGCAAAAAGCAACAAAGCATTTTAGACTTTGTAAAGAAACCATATTAACCGCGTGTGCAATACTTTCAGAACTGTTAAAGCGAAATTATTGTGTTATGAGCGAATGTGTTTGTGTGTTGTGACTGTTTACACTGTGAGCGAAATTGTAATGCTGATCGCGTCATCAAACAAATCGCCATATTGGCTGTTGGTTATCTCGATGCTTTTTTGTAACCCCCGAGGCCACTGTATTTGAATATTTTAACATTATTTTTTAAATGTATCATATTTTTAGATTATTGTCATGGTCCTACAGCAATCAGTCGGTCTCTGTCAAACTATAGAGAGACTGTATAACTGTAGAGAGGCCCTTAGTTTCCCTTGACCTCTGACCTCTGCTCTACGTGATGAGAGGTCCGTCGTGCTGAGAGCTCGTCTTCGCCATGCCATGTTTCCTTTGATGTACACCCTTTCAAGCACACTTCAGTGCTGCTCATGTTACCTTAACGAAGACTATGTTCTTTATGTTTGTTCGGTAGATCTTCTTACTGCTGTGTGTGGCATCAGAACAGCAAGCTGTACAGAATGGCTTACATTTATTTAAAGATGCCTTCATTTGCACACTCGTGGATCACCGGAGTGCAGGGTTGTGTGGAGGTGACTGGTGTGTGTGTTTCAAGGCCAAATCGTCCCTGTGACCTTTGATCCCTCCCCCACCGGGCCGCCCGGCCAACAGCTGCCCCGTGTGCCGAAGTGACCCTGAAAGTCTAACGCTCAGCTGTCCGCATCCTTCTCCTTTATATGACGAACTGAACACTCCTCTTTTTTTACACACCAACTGACACTCATAAATCTCTGTGTGGGACGTTTAACGTTGCTTTGGTGCTTTTTTAGCATTGTTGACCCAATGTAGACGTCCGTTTGCATGTGGCATCTCGAGCACAGTCAAAACTAGGTCAAGAGGTTGGAGGTTTTAATGATTTTGAAGTTCAGTGGGCCATAAGCCAATAAGCCTATGAAAGTTGTCGGTATAATCGGCTCTCTGAGAGTGCCCGATACCCGCTTATCTGATTTAACAGCATTTTATTCAGTTAACGCTGTTCTGGGATCAGTGAGCGAAAGGCGTGTTTGTGCGCGTTAAGTAAGGCTAGGTCTGGCCAGATGCGCATCACTTCCAGAATCAGCCGTGTTACCCTGCAGCTGCAGAAAACAGATGTGCTCTTTAATGAGCGAAAGAAGAGAAGAGGAAGTGGGTTAATGGACAGATATAAAATGTCACAGTGAAATCCAATGTTCCAGCATGCCACGCAGACGCACGGTTACCCTGCCTGGTCACATAAAACGAATCATCATTCTACATTATAAAGGTGTAGTTTATGATGCTGTCGGAAATATGAAGTGTAAAACACTTTCGAGTCGGCCACCAAAAGCATTTATTTACTTATAGTGTGCCTGTAGTTTCCTCTGAAGCAGTACTTTTGGAGCTTTTGGAGTCGTCCTGCTGTCAGGCTTCTATGGTAGCTTTATGAAGCTGTGCAGCCCACCAAACTATTCTTGAGATTTACAGCGCCCTGGAGAGTCTGTGACAGCCCATATGCTGAAGATGTTCGGCTTTGGTGAATTAAGGGAGGAACCTAAAAATAAAACTCTCTTTAAGATGGATGGGTTTTTGTGTTTTCTCCTGAATGATGTGCTACTATGTGGAGATGGGCCAGTGACATGTCACTTTTTTTTTTTAATTAGTCTTTAATTACTTTTTTGTTGAATTCACTGCAATTCAGACATTTGGACATTTTTACAGAATGTTAAGAATCTTTATTATGAAAAAGGAATGCTTTATTCAGCAAAGAAGCAATAGATAGAAATGGTTCAGTGATAGTAAAGTCTTTTACATTTTTTACGAAGGATTTCATTTCAAATAATTGCTGTTATTTCTATTCCGCAAATAATCCTGGAAAATACATATCAAGGTTTCCACTATTAAGCAGCACAACTGTTTTCAACATTGAAATTTCAACAAATTACATTTTGAAATGTATTCAAATAGGTACCAATTAAGGTAAAGTGCTAAAACGTTTCACAACATTACCGTCAGTTTTTTTGTTTTAATCAAATAAATGCAGCCATAGTCAGGGTTGGGTAGGTTACTTTTAAAATGTATTTCACTACAGATTACAGAATACATGCTTTAAAAAGTAATTTGTAACGTATTTCGTTACATTACTCAAGTTTAGTAACGTAATCTAAATACTTTGGAATACTTTGAAATACTTAACACAAAAGACCATATTAACTTGATGTCCTGTTATCATCTTTATAGCAGAAGCACATGTAATTTTGTGTCATTTTAACTATCCCTAGTATAAATGTTTCTATTGTAGCAAGCATCAGTCAGTAAATGTGGTCTTAATAAATGAAAGCAAGAAAAAACAGCTGGCACAATTCTCCAAGTAACACAACAAATTTAGGTAATGAATGGAGAAAACTTTGACTGACTCTTTCACTTCTTATCCTCTCTATGGAAAGACAACCGCCACAACAGAATCGAGAGAGTCAACAGTCAAACTTAGTCAGGATGCGTTTAGCAAATCAAATATGGACGCAATGAAGTTCAATGGAATTTATGACTATAGTTATCTAGCGATGCTTTTGGGAAATACACCCCAGATCTATCAAATTCGTGAATAATTAATTGACAATATTTTTGTAAACAAAACAAATTATTCATTTAAAAATGAAAAAAACAATTTGTTCACAACTCGGATAATGAACTCGCACAAAGGCGCCATTTACCAGAACATTTGTAATGAAGTATTAAGATTTACAGTTTGTCAGTTAAGTATACAAAGCCATTTGCTTTATAACAGTGGTCCCCATCCTTTTATGTGCCGCGGACCGGTAAACGTTTGATAATCCTACCGCGGCCCAGTGAGGGGGAGGGGAGGGGAGGGGAGGGGGGGGGGTTATGCGCGCGATTGTTGAAGCACACCTCCTCACCGCCGAAGCTACAACGCCAGACCCGCTTGCAGCCGCTCACGGACCGGTCCGCGGCCCGGTAACATTTCTTCCGCGGACCGAGGGTTGAGGACCACTGCTTTATAAAACATTATTTAACGCATGATTAATTGGATGTCAATTCTATGTTTTATTAGACCAAATTCTTATAAATATTAAATGTAGGCTAATGATAACCATACAAAGCTCAACGTATGAGTAAATGGGAAAATAAGGAAGAATAAATAAAGAAAATAATTTTCAAAGACCAAGAACAACTTACTTCAAGATGCTTTTTCAGATTAGATGTTGAATCCTTTGAAGCCGATAGAAGTTGTTGCAGGTAGACATAGCTTGCATTAAACTGTAATGTTACGTCCTTTTTCTTGTTTATAAGTAAAATTTTCTTTGAATTTCCATGAAAGAAATGCATTACGCGCTGTTTTCCCGTCCTTTTTTATGCGATTGCAGGCCAACACTCCAGCTTGCTAACTGAACAGGCTGCGCGCGTTTTTTTTAAAGAGACAGAGTCGGAGAATCATCAGACAGCTTACGTTAATATTAATAAATAAATGACATTAAAATTCAAAGTAATCACTTTGGTAATCTAAAATACTTTTTGAATGTAACTGTAATCTGATTACCATCAATTTAAAATCTAACTGTAACGAAATACAGTTACTCAAATTTTGTATTTTAAATACGTAACGTCGTTACATGTATTTCGTTACTCCCCAACCCTGGCCATAGTGAGAGACTTCTTTCAAAAGCACTAAAAATAATTTTGAATGTAAATGTATTTACTTCAAATTAAATGTAAAGGAAAACAACTTTATGACTGGTATGATAAATGAATGTTTAAAAAAAAATCTAAATAATAAAAAAAAAAAATCGAAGATACATTTTAAAACTTTCTTTTTTTTATTAAAATGTGTACTTGATGTTGATCTTAAAAATGTTGTACTACATGACTGTCATTTAAACATTTCTAAAACTCTTTAAAATGGTATAAAAGTTCTTCAAAACCAACATTAAGACATTTTGTTTGCACACATCTTAAACACTCACGGGTAATGAATTTAAATTAGTTTGTTTTTTTGGGGGGGTTTTAAAGGAAAAAAAGTTACCAACCACTGCCAGCATTTTTGATGATTTTTACAAAATATGAATTTGAAAACGGAATATGGGACGGTTTCATTAAATTGAACCCCCCCCCCCCCCCCCACCCCCCGTCAACAATCTCGAGCGGCCTCCGGTCCGCGGCAAAATTATCACTCGTTTACCGGTCCGTGGTACAAAAAAGGTTGGGGACCACTGCTCTAATCAACCAATCACATGGCAGTTGCTTCAATGCATTTAGGGGTTGGTCCTGGTCAAGACAATCTCCTGAACTCCAAACTGAATGTCAGAATGGGAAAGAAAGGTGATTTAAGCAATTGAGTTGTTGATGCCAGATGGGCCGGTCTGAGTAATTCACAATCTACTCAGTTACTGGGATTTTCATGCACAACCATTTCTAGGGTTTACAAAGAATGCTGTGAAAAGGGAAAAACATCCAGTATGTGGGAATCCTGTGGGCAAAAATGCCTTGTTGATGCTGGAGGTCAGAGGAGAATGGGCCGACTGATTCAAGCTGATAGAAGAGCAACTTTGACTGAAATAACCACTCGTTACAACCGAGGTATGCAGCAAAGCATTTGTGAAGCCACAACACGCACAACCTTGAGGCGGATTGGCTACAACAGCAGAAGACCCCACCGGGTACCACTCATCTCCACTACAAATAGGAAAAAGAGGCTACAATTTGCACGAGCTCAACAAAATTGGACAGTTGAAGACTGGAAAAATGTCTCGATTGTCTCGAGTCTCGATTTCTGTTGAGACATTCAGATGAGACATTGTTTTCTTGGCACACTTTTGGTCTCTTAGTGCCAATTTGGCATTGTTTAAATGCCACGGCCTATCTGAGCATTGTTTCTGACCATGTCCATCCCTTTTATGACCACCATGTTCCCATCCTCAGATGCTACTTCCAGCAGGATAATGCACCATATCACAAAGCTCGAATCATTTCAAATTGGTTTCTTGAACATGATAATGAGTTCACTGTACTAAAATGGTTCCCACAGTCACCAGATCTCAACCCAATAGAGTATCTTTGGGATGTGGTGGAACGGGAGCTTCATGCCCTGGATGTGCATCCCACAAATCTCCATCAACTGCAAGATGCCAACGGCATCTATCAATATGGGTCATTATTTCTAAAGAATGCTTTCAGCAACTTGAGTCAATGCCACGTAGAATTAAGGCAGTTCTGAAGGCGAAAGGGGGTCAAATACAGTATTAGTATGGTGTTCCTAATAATCCTTTAGGTGAGTGTATACATGCACAGAGAAAGTTCTAATTCAAGCTTTCACCAGAAATGAAACGTTTATATACCACAACATGCTTCCACAAGTTGGATGATGAGTTTTTGAAGGCTGTGATATGGTTCATTTTAGGCAAACAAAGCAAAAATGTAAAACAAAACTAATCTTTAAAAAAAACCTGAAACATACTAAGTATGGCCATGGGTGCTCGCACTGCACAGGCGAACCACCTTCTATTTTGCCATCAACTGACCGTGTTCAGAAAATGCTGGAAAATCATTAAACTGTTACCCTACAAGAATGATTTACTGATAAAAAAAATAAATAAACTTTTAAAGAGGGAAAAAAACTGACTACACTGAAACAATTTTTGACTTTGAGGACCTTGATAGAAATGTAGTGAAGTTAAAGTCATGTTTCCAGCTAAAATAGTACTTAATTGAAATACAGATTCTGTGTAAATGTGCTTTTGTTACCATCCACCTCAGTTTAAAAGTTTCCTGAAATGGGAACCCAAATGTTTTTGTTTCTTGTTTAAGAAGTAATACTAACATGCCATCTATGCCACAATGGCTTGCTCTCGGAACGGCTCCAATGCCCCGAATCTGTGTCATTAGCTCTTGCGGTCATAATTTCCTTCCTCATGCCCATCAGGCAGTCCGAGTAGGACGTACTTTAGTGGCTCTGCAGCAGGATATTACCAATAATGTTTTCACTGAGTGATCGCATTGCAGGCCACTGATGAGAATTCTTTGTGGTATAGCAATGCTTAAGTGCGTAATCTCTGCCTCTCTCATTCTTTCCCTTTCTCTGTTCTTCTGCCCAGAGTGACTGAGTGGGTGTTCAATGAAAGGTCAGGATGATGTGATGAAAGAAAGGAAGGGAATGAATGATCTCCAATGATCTTCATCTACATGAAATACACCTCTGACTCTATCGTGCTTGGCATGTTCAGTGAAGCCTCCAGATGCCTTGTTTTTTTTTTTTTGAAGGGGATGAACGTGTGGGAGACTTAAGCTCTTGTTTCTGTGGGTCTTTGCCACCCACCTCAGCGTACAGTATTGCGTTTCCTCTTCTTCAGGGCTTGATGTGAGTTACTGTTGGCAGGAGCTATGAAAAACATGCTCTAAGTAAACCTCTCCTCGCCTTGAGTGGGGCCATTGTGAAGAAGACAGCCGTGCCCTGTACCTCAGCCTGGTCCTGTCAGTGCTGTGCCAGTTTACACTGCCAAAAATTGATGACTGGAGAAAGCAAAGGCCACTGCTGACACTTCATTGTGTTAACTCGCAGTCTATTTGATGACTTTCAGAACTTTTATGCACACCAGAGATAAGGAATGGTTTATATTTTGCAGTTGGCATGAATGCAGTCTGGTCTGATTTATAAAAGTAAATCACTATTGATGTATTTATGACTGTGCTTGTATTCTTTATATTTTTGCAGTGCATCCATGGCTAAATTGAAAATGATTTGAATTCTTATAAAATAAAATGATTCAACATGATATGGGGTGAACGATGGGTTTTCTCTGCGTACATGCATAAAGCAGCTCCACAAACCGCTCGCGAGTAACCGAAATTGTCACTCATTATAGTGCTTTAACAGTCAAAAACACAGTTTTTGATTTTGTATGGATCGCTTTTTATTATGATGGTTTATAACAGATTGAATTTAGGCTTTTATTCTCATATAAACAAATCTCAATGATTCTTGTGGAAACACGAGAATGAACCTCACTGGTTTTCGCCTTTTGAGTAAGCATGAGTAAGCATCCGTTTATTATATCTGATGTGTGTGTTTATTAATGTTTTTTTATGTGAATAAAAGCCTAAATGAAATTGGTTCATCATATAACGCGATTGTGTCTCTTCAGAAAATTTTGACTAAACCTCTCAATTCGTATGGACCAATTTTACGAACTCTTTTATGAACAATCTGGAGCGTTAAACTGGTAAAGTGATCCCTCGTTTATCGCGGTTAATGTGGACCGGAACCCCCCGCGATGGGTGAAAATCCGCGAAGTAGGATCAGCCAATCAGATCACGGGATACATTCACTCGTGCTCTCATTTGTCGCTTTCGTGCCGGGAACCAATCACGTGTCTTGTCTGAGTGCCCGTGGGTGTGTACAAAGCCTCTGAGAGAGTTTCTCTCTTTGTCTGGTATCCTGGGAAACCATTTCTCTTGCGCATCACAATAAAACAACGCTGTTTTCCGGAATGCGGCTGCCGATATGGCGGTATTTTAGAATTTTTATTTTCGATGAATATTTTTGAAAAATCCGCGATGCATTGAGGCCGCGAAACTTGAACCACGAAGTGGCGAGGGATTACTGTAGTTGCTTAGGCGGTCAATGGAGGGATAGAATTTCTCATATTTCCTTAAAATTACATTCATTTGGGTTTTGAAGATAAATGAAAGTCTTATGGGTTTGGACCAACATGAGAGTGAGTAAATGTTGTCACAATTTCCATTTCTGTGTAAACTAACCTTTAAGTTCAATGCTAGAGCATCTAGTAGGTTTTTTTCTTCTTTATTTTTTGTTTTTTTTTGGGCCAGGGGACAGAAATCACCCCCACACTGCCGTGACTTCTAACCCTGTTCCTCAGAGGCCCAGTAGCAAACGGGATTTGTCGTAGACAATGCTGCGTACGCTTAAAGCCTTGCTTTTTACGCTTTTACAATTCTCTGCTTTTAGCCAGCATTCTTTACCAAGTAAAACCTTGCACTAAAGACCCTTGCCATTGAGAGCGCAAGTCAGGATTAATCCTGCTTTCAGAAAATGGCTTTTGTATGGCTGGGGCTAAAGCTGGAAGAACACCCCGCTCTCTCTTTTTTCTCTCTTTCTGTCTCTCTGTCTCCATCTGTGTCATTCCGTCTCACTTTTTCCTCTACGTCTGAATGAGCGTGTCTCTTTTTTTTCTTTTTTTTTGTTCCCCTCTTCTAAACTCCCCTGTGACACTCCGGCACCTGTTTTCCTCACTAAAGCATTAATTTATCACTGAATTATTACCCAAGATCCCACAATGTGCCTGCCACTCTATGACATGTCCTGACTGGGCAGTTTCCATGGCAACCGAACCCCTCTATCCAAAAGCAATTTAGCCTGTATATTGGCGTGCACAATGCCTCTACCCGCTAACGGATGGGCCAATGAATATTTTAGCCTGTAAATATGATGCAGCAATATCACGCTGCGTTTTAAAAGCGGGGGTGGGATAAATGACCGTGTGCGAGAAATCTGTTTCCTAGAATTGTGATTTGTCCCTCACGATGGAGGTCATAAAGGCGTTGCAGCTTTTGTGATGAAGTGAATGCCTGCGAGAGAGGCCTGCTATGCTCATCAGAGAGGAAGTAAGGGCGAGACGTGAAATGCGCACTGTTCCAAAGCGTCTATCTCTCATTCTCTTTGCTCAAAGTACCAAGTAGACCCTGCCCAGACTCGTATTTTACTCATCTTCTGCCATCAGACTGTCAGTGCTTTGCTAAATGAAAAGCAGCATGTTATTTCACTTTGCACATGCCAGAGGAAATATCAGATGGGAAAAGGTTTGTTTCTGGTCTCAGTGCACCAACAGGGCCTGTAAAAAAAAAAAATATATATATATTACATTTACAGTTGAATTTCAGGTGTAGGGGATTTACAGTTAAGACCCGAGGACCAGATATGTTGCATGAAGACCAGGAGTCAGAAGTGCAGTCAATAGAAGAAATTTTAGTGAAGTTTAGTTTGCAGTTTGCCGCCTCACTTACAATAACATTGTTACAGCAATTATATTCTAACAAAGGGTTCTAACTATGTCAAAGATGAAGATTAAATGATTCTGATTGGCTAAGAAAGAAAGAAAGATAAATAAAACTAGTAATCCCTAACGTGATTATAAATCACTCTCAAATAAGAAAAAGAAAAGAATATATATACAAGCGGCAATGGATTTCCAAATCGTCCCCACACAGGTATTATGGTGTGGCATTTATGGTGCCCATGTATGATAGATTTCAGAACTGTTTTAACTGATTTAATGTAATGTACTGACCCACTTGAACTACTAATCTGCTTTGCACTGATAGCTGAAAACTTTCATGATTCTCTAAGATGGTGCGATACTCAGATCCAGAGAACAATAACGATTACTAGATTACCAATTTAGTTACTAGATAGTAATTTTTGCAACTGATGTAGGTAGAACCTTCTATATTGTAGCTATTGATGCCTCTTTTTCTCTGCCATGTCTCCAGGTATTGAAGTTAAGTGATCTCTTCATTTGATGCAGATTATTATTAAGAGGATTAAAGGATGGGAATCCGCATGTCCGAAGGCATCCTGCCAGAAACTTGACAACTCTTTGGCCTCCATCTATAAATTCCATGAAACCAATATGGTGTCGGCTCAGTCACGGTATCCGCACTGCTCTGTAGAAGCACTTGGGGATGAATTGCGACACTAGCTTTATTGTCTGACGCTGTAGAGCTCCAGTGCTTTCTTTTTAAGTGTTTGCCAAAAACGCCTATGCTAATGTTTTCATTTTCCTTTGAAGAGCAAGAGCGTTGTCTTTCTCGTGACGGCAGGCTGTGCGCTGTACACGTTCCTTTTCATGTTTTGCATTGTTTTGCGGGTGTTTTTTTTAAACTGGTCCGTGGCGCTGCCACTTGGCACATGCCCCTCGTTCTCCCCCTCTGGTGAAAGAAGATCTCCTCGGAGTCAGAGATCTAACGACGGGAGGTGAATGGGACGATGACTGCGGGAGTATCTTCTGCTCAGCAGGACTCTGCAGGCTGGTGTAGGAGTCACGTGCTGTTAAAACCCAGTGGCGGCAAGCGTTTCTTAGTGGAGAGGGAGTTTGGTAGCTATAGGAAGTGAAAAAACCCTTGACAAAGGATTGCCACTCCACAAAGAAAAGCTGCACCTCTCCACAGCTTTTACCATCATGAGTCTTCCTTGAAATCACTTTCTAACAAGAATCACTAGGCCAGTTGGTGGAGTAAAGCTGCTTTTTCATGTCATCTTGGCCTGGTTTCACAGACAGGGCTTAGATTAAGCCAGGATTAGTCCTTCGTTCAATTAGGACATTTAAGTAGCTTTTAGATGCATGCATTAGAAAAAAAAACATTACTAGTGAGACAAAACAATGGCACTGACTTTTTAAGATATTTAAGTGCAAGCTACTTTCAGTTAAAACGTCTCAAACATGCATTTTGGTTTGGGACGAGGCTTAAAGTCCCCATGAAATCAAAATTGATGTATTTTGGCTTTTAGTATGAATGGATAGGGAATGATTCAGACAGTCTGAATGTCTGCTTTCATGTTAGTTAGTGTCACACGAACCACTGCTGCGCATGGTCTGCTCTGGTCTAGAGATGCAATAGGACAGAGCGGATCATATGCAGAGGTCTGCACAGACCAGAAATCGTATTGGATTATTTTTATTCTGCATAAAATGCTATATTTTAAAGCGATAGGAAAATTTAGCTTTACCCAGCTCAAAGGCTCTGGCCAAACAGTCATTTACAGTAATACCTTGTTTTACGAGTTTAATTATTTCCAAGAGCTCGTAACTCAAAATGCTCGAACACCAAAACAATTTCCCCCATAAGAATGCACTAAAAATCACTCGATTCGTTCCACGACCATAAATGCCATAAATAATAATTTTAAATATTTTTTTGGGTTTTACCCTATTAATTACAGTTAAAAGTATAGCCATTAAGATCTCATATAAATACTAATTAATAATTGTCAATTAAACTCTAAAAACACTTGATAATTTACTGTAACGCGCACTTTATCTTTGAGTAGCGTCACTGCTGTGAAGGAGACGAGAGGAGGGTTTTACTGCTTAGAGCAGGGGTGTCAAACTCAATTGCACAGGGGGCCAAAATCCCAAAAAACTTTAGGTCACGGGCCGAACAGGATAAACATTTATTGAAAACACTAAAACTAAACTTTTAAAACTTACCTTTTTTAAAATTATATGTGAATAAAAACAGACAGAAATATTATTCTGGAATAAATCAACTTATACCTTAAATAACTTAAAAATATAAAAATATTTAAAAAATACTTTAAAAAATTAAAATTATATCCTGTCTAAATTATACAAGTTAGAAATAAAGTAAACAAGTAAGTAGAGTAAAAGTAAGTAAAAGTTAAAAGAACAAACATTCAAATTTACTCTTTACTCTTATGTCATTTTATATAAAACTTAAAAAGATTTACATATAAAAGATTTTGCTCTCCATAAAAATGTATCCTGTCAAAATTATACAAATTCAAAATATGGACATGCTGCATAACAAAACCTGGAAATCTAAATACAATTTTTGCTTTTCAGCAATAACAAATCAAATCATTCAGTTGAATTTGCTCTTATGTCATTTGTCTTATAGTGCCGTCTTATTAAATTATTTAATTACTGCCACATTAGCTCTGCAAATGAGACACACTGATATGCTGTCTGACCTGTCAATCATGCAAGAAGACGTTCTGCCATGAGGGCGGGCTCTTCTCATCCGATGATCAACACCTGAATTTCGCGCACAAGCACTGTGTACCGAGCCTGAACAGTTATGGATAATTGACAATAACAATCGCGCGGTACTAGCGCGAGCGCAAAGCATCATTAGCCACTTCCTGTTTAATACAGGAAGTGTTCGGCGAGTCAGCTGGAGCGCGGTACATCTCGCGGGCCGGACATAATTACACGCCGGGCCGGATGTGGCCCGCGGGCCTTGAGTTTGACACCTATGGTTTAGAGGGAGAATCTCATACCTTCTTTCTAACTCATCTTGAGGTCATTGTCTATATGCTGTACTGTATGTAAATATTTCATTATGTGAACAATAGCGATCACAATTAATGTTAACAACACGAGGTAAAACCGCTGTAAATCACTTATAAAAGTATCACTGTGGTGAATGGTGCAACCAAACTGAGCGACGCTGAGAGAATGAATGAGTTAATGGGTGATGGGCTTTGTGAGAGGCTGTCGTTAGATATTTCCAGTAAAAACGCGCACGAAGATGCTGAGCGTTAGGACTTTGCAAGGCGAGGAAAAAAATTTCTCGTACTCCGATACAATGCTCGTACACGGATTTGACTTTCCATGCTCATATACAGTCACTCGTAAACCGAGGTATTACTGTAAATAAAACTCTTGCTTATTTACTAAAGGAGAGAAGCTGATCAATATGTCTCGCTCTGTCTTCCTGTTTCAGTGGAAATTGTCAACATATAATTGCAACACATTTAAAGGCGTAGCAATCATCTGTGAAACTGGAGGATGGTGTATGTTTATAAAATACTTTGTGCTTTTCATCAGATGTATATTGTACAACCGTAGCTAATTGGCAGTGACATAAATTTTGTGTTTATGGTATGCTAGAAAATGGTGATAATCATTTCATAGGCTTTAAAGACTTTTATTGACAAAAACACTGAATATATATTCCACTGCCGGGTAATACAGTAATAACTGTATACAGATAGGATGACTAAAAAGTATGCTTATCTTATGCTTATTTTAAATAATGTACCTTTTATATCTATTTATGTCATTTAAAAAAACACTTTTCCTTACAGTTATGATACATTTTTTTAGCAAGTAGTCTAATGGAAGATGAGCTTTATAGTCATAATTATTTCACAATGCAGTGTAATCTATAATTATTCACTTAATCTGTAATTATTTCTGTCTTTTCATCCATTTTCACTCACTTTCTCCATGAAGAGACTCTTCTTTCATTACTACTCAAGCATGTTTGATCCATTTGTGGTTGAACAAATGGCCTGAGCTCGACCTGTGTGTTTGAGTGAATGTAATGTAGAGTTAATGTCCACTGTGGTTGTTAAATGGTCACAGCAGGAAATATTGGCCTTGCTCTGAGTAAAGTAGAGACACAACACGAGCAGAGACGAAGGTTGTTAATGGTGGTTGTCACTAATGTTTGTTGATTTTGCCAATGGCACGTCTCTGAGGCCATTATTGTTACTGGTGTGAAATGAAATCATCTGTATTTCATCATGCATACAGCAGATTTGAAAGAAATGGAGCTCAGAGCTTTCTAAATGAGTGTGCAGCCCTCCAGAGAGTCTGTGTAAATGTTGCCATTACATGGAAATGAGAAAATCAATAAAAGATAGCCCACACTTTGCAGATATGCAGACCAGCTCGGATTTTTAAATGATGAAATTGTTCCTCTATAGCCTGTTGTCAAAGTGTTATAAGAACAGTTATATAGTTTCTTTTGCAATTGAAAGTGGAATTGCATCAGTCCAAAATAAAAGGAAGTTGAAAGTAATTTTCCGTAAATCATCATTATTTTGAGAAACCTCTACTGATGTGGATAACGGTGACTGATGAATGCAGGTGATGCATACGCCATGATTACCGACCATCATTTCCAGCAGGATTATGCTAATAGGGTGAATTGTGATATTCTCTAGCTTGATGATCTCAGTTATGGAGCGATTTGCCAGGCTACGCTGCTCTGAAACAGAACCAAATGCTGTCTATAGATGAGGAAATGCTTTAAGTTGTCATTTGTATGCAAGAGCTGAATGCTATTGGTTTCTTTTGCTCTTTTTCAGGCTTTTCTTTGTGCTATACTTCTATTCATGCTGCTGTGTGTAGGTGGGTCTCTGATGTTTTGTGCAAGAGAGCTGCAGTAGGGCAATGTTACTATAGCCCATAGTTTTTTACATTGCTTCAAAATAATACCTATGGTAATATAAAGCGATCGTGTCTCTTCAGAAAATTTGGACTAAACTGCTAAATTCTTATGGATTAGTTTGCATTTATTCTTTTAGCAGACACTTTTATCCAAAGTGACTTAGTTTTACGATCTCTTTATGAACATTTTGAAGCGTCAACGTGTCAGTTGCGTCTCTCAGGTTTCATCAAAAAGTTCTTCATTTGTGTTCTGAAGATTAGTGGAAGTTTTATAGGTTTTTTGGGTGAATTATCCCTTTAACTTGGGTACCAAAAAACTTCTCACTCACAGGTCGTTTCACATTGATTTTGATATGGATATCACCAAACGTGATTAAGAAAAGTACCGTATTTTACTGCATATAACCCGCAGACGCAGATAATCTGCATCCTCATATAGCTTGCTGGGCGTGCGCAAAAAATGGTGGTATAACCCGCACCCTTATATAACCAGCACCCGTATATAACCCGCACCTATAGATTTATGAACTTTTTTTGTCTAAGTTCACATTTTGAATTTCAATTGTTGGTCACATGACGTCAATTATCCATAACTGTTCAGGCTCGGTACACAGTGCTTGTGCGTGAAATTCAAACAATAAGAAAACAAACACAAGTCAGAATCAGAATAAAAAGAAAAATCAGTCTCTCCCGCTGTGCAGCAGCACGTCCCTTAAGAAGCGTATTCTACAGGTGTTGATCATCGGATGAGATGAGAAGAGCCCGCCCTCATGCAGCACAGCCAATCACGTCTTCTTGCATGATTGACAGGTCAGACAGCCTATCAGCGTCAGCTGTCAGAGTGATAGTACAAGCGCCAGAGACAACAACCCTCGCAAGAAAGAAATTACTACGTGTAAAAAATTGTGATATAGCCCGCACCCTTATATAACCCGCAACCTCCCCTGAAGGGTTTGTAAAATCTGGTGTAACCCACGGTTATATGCGGGAAGATACGGTAAATTCCATCAGTTTCATCCATTCAGGTCATTTTATTAGATTTTGTCTCATGCTTGGTGATATGTAGTATTGAAATGAAAATGCATTTCAAAAATCGCTTGTTCCCCCTCTAAATCTAAAACTCTACTGCTTTCTTGAAGAACTCTTTGACCTCTAAAAACATGTCAGCGTTCATCACTGTCCATGTCCGTCCTTAATTGGCTGTTTTCATCATGAGTGTTTTTAGCCTCGCTGAACTGATGGGTAGCCGTTGACATGGCTGATCATGGAGCTGTCTTTCATTTCATATTACCTGTCTCCTTCATCCAGTCACTCATACAGCTGTCTCACAGCCTACAGGCGAGCTTTGTTCTCTCACGGCTTCTCTCGCGACTCACTGTATATCTGAGCCAGAACACACAGCTGTGTCAGATTCACAGGTGTGTGTAAGGTAAGCAGCAGCGTTGATACTTGAGATACTTCACAGCAAGTGCCCTTTAACCTCACTGATTTGCAGCGTAGGTCGCTTGCGCTTTAGGCTAGAGAGAGAAATTTGGGTGCAGACAGCCCAATGACTTGACTGTTGACAATGGCAGTGCTGCTGGTTTGTGTTGGAACCGTTCTCTGGACCTAATCCTTCAGGCTTAGGCAAACAGTTTTTGACTGCCTGTTCACGGTGAACACGTTTCATCATCTATACATCAAAAGTGTGATCACACAGTGCATTTGAACCTCCACTGTTTTATTCAGCCTTCATACTCTATGTATACTTCTAACTGAAACTACAGTAAGGCTGTGGAGAATTTCATTTCATTTGTCCACTGTATTTTCAGTGGCTGTGAGTAAAGAAATCATATTTTACCTGAATTGTGATTTATTGTAGTCTGAGTCATGACTCATTTTAGTGAATCAAGAACATAACCAATGTTGCTAGAATTCCTGAAATCAATTACTCTTGTGATCTAGTTATTTTAATGAATAGTGCACAAAAGATGATTAACCTGTCTGAAACAATGCCATGCATTATCAGCAGAATATGTAATGAAATAGACATTAAACTGAAATATACCCGAATGAAGCTTGTGAATCAATATTGCATCAAAACACATCTTTATCGATATTGATTTTCAGCCCTCACTCATTCCTAGTGCTGTCAGTTTTATCAATGTAATGCAATTTATTGTACAATTAGTCATGCTAAATGTGAATGTGATGAGGAATTTGGCCCTGCTTATAAAGCCACTTTGTCTAATATCTATTCGAGAATTTTTTAGGATTACAACAAAAATCTTCTCTTTATTTGGGGGCTTTTCTCTGCAAAATTGGTTTATTTCAATATATTTTTCAGCATATCATGTTAATAAAAAAATAGATTCAACTGACAGCTGTAGTCCTTGCATGTGTGTCTAGTGTTTTGATGAATAATTCATATCCCGTGTTTCATGCGCTAGATGTTTCGCATCGGTCCGCTGCAGTTACTGTAGATTACTTTTATAGGTGTCTTTCATCCTTTAAACCTTCACACGTCCACCTCCTGAATAATTTACCAGGTTTCTTCTCACTTGCAAAAGAATGAAGACGGCGGTGGCGCCCACAGCCATGAGACTACACAGGCAAAGTCTCCGTCGAGCGAGGTTTAGTCGCTGGCTTTTTAGTCCGTGTGCCGTGGTTTGAGTGAGACTACAGAAAGATAAAGCACTCCCCTCGAATTTCCTCAGATGCCAGTCTCTTTAAAGTTGAATCAGCCCTGTAGATGTTTGATTCTGGCCCTCAGCTAATTCTTTGCCGGCTCTCCTCAGCTGAGGATAGCACTTAATTCAACTCGCCACATTTCTGAGTCTCTTTATACTTCAGAGCGAGAGGAAGACGTTTTGTACCCTATTTTTAAGCCTCACGTGGAAAGATGGGAAAAGCAATGATTGTATCTCTAATGGTTAAAAAAGCTTTGGAAAAAAAGGGAAATGAGCGGAGATGAATCATGTTCTCTCTTTCGAACACACACATTTCCACTCCTTATTCTTTCAGGCATATTCCTTTTGAACATCTTTTGATTCCCAGTCTCTCATTGCAATCTATGTCTGTCTGTCTTTTCTTTTTATAGATGAAGCTATGGAACAAGTACAAGGTGACCAGTATTCCCTCTCTGGTGTTCATTGACGCTGCCACGGGGAAGGTGGTGTGTCGGAACGGCTTGCTTGTAGTGAGAGATGATCCAAAAGGTGAGTGTTCAGTTTTTCACTTGCTCTCTAAAGGTTTTAAAGGGATAATTCACCCAGGAAAAAAAACTAATTTTGTTATTAATGAGATAGAGGCCAGCTAGTAAAGAGGCAAACCTCTCTCCCCAGGCCTCGGGTGTCACAGTAGTGACTGATGCTAGAGGCTGAAGTCTTTTGCATCCTCCTTTGGCCTGACGCTAGTTAAAATCTCTTAACTTTTAACCTCTTGTTGTTCCAAACACGTTTACATTTATTCATTTAGCAGACGCTTTTATCCAAAGCAACTTACAACTTGAGGAGTACAGAAAGCAATTTGTCATGAAGAGACAAAAGTACACAAGAGTGCTCACAATGTCAAGGTTTTGGAGAACGCGAGGGCTCAATCGCAGAGAGGACAGGGTTTTATTGGAAAAAGAAACAAAAACTCAAACACAAACCACCCCAAGGGGGAAAACCATAACAAGACTGACAGGGCAAGATTCACGACACGAACGACGACTGGAAATGACAACGAAGCGACACAGGACGGCAAACACGAGGAGATTAAATACACACAGGAGGAAGGGCAATTGATGAGAACACAGCTGGGACGAATCAAAGTTAAGCAGGGAAACGAGGTGGGAGGGTTGACACATTAACGAGACATGAACACGCAGCCAATGTGAACACGCATCGCCGCATGTTCACACTAAACAAAGACGCAACAAGCACGCGGCTGATGAAAACACAAACCACATGCTCACAACACTGCACACGAACCCGAGAGAACGCGGCTTGAGCAGAGCTTGAACCGCACCCACTCACAAAACATAGACTGCACGAGAACGAGGAACCACTCGGCTTGCGCGCTCATGACGAGGACGAACACACGGGTCATGAATGTCCGAATCCCGACACAAACCGAAACCAGACAAGACCAGTCTGGGGATCGGACATCATAACCCGCACATAAGACATTACACAGACAAGTGTGCGCTCGGCTCGAATCCTCGAAGCCGTGCGCACACACATCAAATACGAGACATTACGGTAGTGTCAGAGCTCTGCCACAAATCCAAGAAATGACTAGACTGAATGTGGCAGAACCCTGACACACAGTGCAAAGTTTCCAACCTTGCTTAAAGTAGTATAAGCCTGGAGAATGGAGGGACTAAAGGAAAGTGAAAGCATAGAATTTTTTTCATTTAATTTTTATGATAGGTGCTCACGAAAGAGTTGAGTTTTCATCTGCCTTCCGGATGAAGGAAGGGAGATTGTTCCACCAGCAAGGAACGGTTAATGAAAATGAGAGGGATTTTGTGCCTCTGTGATTGATCCACGTGAGTCGTCACTCATTAACTGATCGTAGGTTTCTGGTGGATTTATAGTAGCGAGTGGAAGGAGGACGCTAAGCCTGTGTTAGCTCTGTAATGCTTTGAATTGGATGCAAGCAGCAAGTGGGAGCCAGTGCAGAGAGATAAAGAGACATGGGCCCTTTTGCTCTTGTTGAAAACCAGACGTGCTGCAGAGTTCTGGATCAGTTGCAGGTGTTTGATTGCACTTGAAGTCCAGCCAGAAGAGCATTGCAATAATCAAGCACTTATGCTGTTTTTTTCTGTTAAACACTGAAGGAGAAATATTAAAAAAATCTCCAAAACTGGAACAAAAACCCTAAAGATGCAGCATAAACGTTCTCCATACAACTTATGCAACTTGTTGCGAGCAGGACGGTACCGAGGGCAGTGAGAACGGCGTATAATGAGCGCCACTTACATGCCGCAACGGCATCGTATCATAAAAGCATGAAAGGAAAAGCGAGGACAGTGAAGAACGAGAAATGTCCAGACCTGCTCCTCTCTCATCCTTCAATGTCATCGCTCCTCCTTTTCCCGCCATGCTCGCCATGCCCAAATTGCACTTCAGTTTTGACTATTTTATACATATTTTTAATTCCTATAGTTGGAGGTGTGTTAGGGATATGTTAAAGTTTAGACCCTGAATACAAGACGACAAAATAAAATAAGCACTCATCAACGTGGGCATCTGTTGTTGTCGTTGCTGTTGTTCTGTCACTTTTTCAACAGTGAAACAACAGACCGAGCTGTAACTATTTTTTTGCCACGAGCACTGCACACATACTAGATCCATTTACATTTTGTTTTACATTTATGCATTTGACAGACACTTTTATCCAAAATGACTTGCATTGCATTCAAGATATACATTGACAATCAGTTCTTGCTTTCCCTGAGAATCGAACCCCTGACCTTGGTGTTGCAAGCACTATGCTCTGTTGTTTGAGCCACAGGAAAGCTGATTTGTTTGATTGATTGATTCACAAAGTTTGATTGATTCATTTATGAATTGGAGTTCAGTAGATGGATAACATCTCTACATGGTGGAAACCACCTGTGTGTCGATTCTCCAAAATATTCTCCAACTGTGTTCCACAAAATAAGTACAGGCTTAAAACAAATAAATGAGGGTTTGTAAATGATTACTTAATTTTATGGAGAACTATCACTTTTACTCGCACTGCATACCTGACTTGGTACCATGATGTATTCTTGTCTTGCGCTTCCCTTCACCTGTCTGTATGGTAACGGTATTTGAAGAGCTCTATGCATTTGATAGCCCTCGGCTCACTTGAGTGGTGTCATCTGAAACGCCTCTCTGCAGGTGAAAAAATGGCATTTATCTGTCTGGAAACTAAGGCGGGGAGACACTGCGTTTTCCTAAAAACGTCCATGCAGTGGTTTTTGTCAGGTGATCAGCATGACAGATTCTCCTCCTCAGTTTAATGAGCCTCTGCTCCAGCAGTAAGAGGGAAAATGAACTTGGTGATTCATGAAGCACAGTGCCATTCTGAAACACTGGCTTTCAGGATTGATGACTCTGCTTTCAGTGTGATGACACGGCCAAGAGTTTTTGTTTGAGAGCATGTGTGATATCCGGGGTGTGTGTGTGTGTGTGTGTGTGTGTGAATATGTGAACAGCACCCAATACAGAAGCAGGTTCAAAACCCCAACGACAGCCCTGCACTTTTTTCATTTTTTCGGGCTAATAAAGCCTGTAAAAGAAAAGAAAAGAAGGAAGACACTTCCAAAACTTAGGGTGTATTATAGTGGCCATGTTTATTAAGCTCCAAAAATGGCACAAAAACATCCAAAAGCAACATTTAATTCATAATTCACTGACAAACATCCTTGCTGGTGAACTGTCAACTTGAGAACCACTACAACTGCATCACTGATTCAGTGAGTTGAACATGATATTAAGATCAAGAATGGAGTAATTCACAGATTTTGATCTTTCCGATCTGAATTTCGACCACTCCGGTTCTTTTCACAAAACCGATCGGTTTTGTTTGCAAATAAGACTTACTCATTTATGAATATAAAGACTTTTATTCACTTTTGACAGCTCCAGGGCTTTTGTGAAAAGGTGTTGTCTACTCTTTAAACAGCATTATGGTGAAAATGTTTCTTTCAGTTTTTCCCATCCGTTTGGCCTAAAACACTGTTCGCTGTCATCCAGTTTGAAATGTTGACTACAAACAAGGACGTTTTCCAGATCTATTTACAATTTTTGCAGCCTTTAGCCACTGCCTACAACACACTGAAAGTAACTCACTCTCACGAAACATTCACTCTTTGAATTCTTGAGCGCGGCAATAGTACAAGTCAACACCATTATGACTACATTTTTGCTAAGAAGTATTTCCTACTAAAGCAAGGCGGTAGTTGGCTCTGGTAAGAACATCCATAGTAGATTGGTGGTAGGGCCTTGCCCAGTGCATTATGGGTGTTGAAGTTGTCCTACCTATTTGGGAAAAGGGAAAATGACCACCTGTTTGCTCGGGTAGCACCAATTTCATCCTTTTTGCAGCCAAGTTTTATTAAAAGCCCATTTTGCCACAGGTGAAGTATCCTTTTAATTCTTCATTTTTAGTTGAGGTATGCTAAATAAACTAAATTTTTAAATAAAAATAGATGGACTTCACTTTAAAACCTGATATTTGCTCTGCTCTCATTCTCATGTTGCAGCATCTGATTTCCGTGCGCTATCAGGAATCAGAGGAGAGGCTCGTGTGTATTAGAAATATATGAATGACATGCATGTGCTCTGCTGGCAGTGAAAGGAGGATTGTGTGACAGTAATCAGAGTCCTGCTCTTCTCCCCTCCCACCCGTCCTGCAGGCCTGGAGTTCCCCTGGGGGCCGAAGCCCTTTGCGGAGGTGGTGGCCGGGCCCTTGCTCAGGAACAACCGACAGACGGCAGACAGCAGTGCCCTGGAGGGGTCCTATGTGGGGGTTTACTTCTCTGCACACTGGGTGAGTGCTTTATCTGTCAGTGGTTCTAACCTAGCCATACTTTAAGACAAAATTGCAGTTGATGCAAATTGGATCTCGTGTACCAAATTAGTATTTTTAACCTACTTGTACTTTGGGGACAAAATTGCAATCTAATTTTATTTCTCATTTTAATTTACAGTAGTTTAACTTGATGTGCCAAAAAATCTAAAAATCATATAAAAGGTATATAAAATAGACATAATATAATATATATATATATATATTTATATTAATAATAAAACTATAACAATATTTCAATGACTGGTTCGTAAATTAGTAGAAAGAACATTAACACAGAATCAGACATAACCAAAAAATGAGTAATGGCTCTAATAGCTTATTTGCAAGTTTGATGTTTTGTGACTCTTTTAAAATAACCAGTTCATAAGAGTCATTTGTTTTCATGAATCTGATATCAAAGCTGAGCGGTGTTACTGTTCCCCTTTGGTTTCCCATCATATGAAACCTTTTCCTTGTTTTTTCCCACAGTAAAAGTGACTTACACTCATGCCAGCATTTGACGTGTTCATTTGCGTTCACGGCGGAACGGTTTCTTGACTGACAGCGTTCCTCGTCGCTTCGGCAAACACAGGCACTGCTGGTGCCAGTCCACAGGGCAGCCGCCACAGTAGTGGGAGCTTGTTTTTCCAGTCCCCCCCGTTTTCCAAACCCAGACAAATTGTGAAGATGAGCCACAAAACCAGGCTATATATTTCAGTTTATTATTCCAACACCGCATTCCTCTGCTCCTAACCAGTGTAAAGTCAACCTCTATTAAAGTGACTTCTGTAAGACTAAATGTGCCTGGACATATTTTTCCCACTGATATACTAGTAATGGCACTTTTTTCGTGTTTTTTTTCTCCATTTGAAAATGGCCTCATTTTGACCTCAAGGAAACTAGTTTCCTAAGAAACTCAGATATATATTTTACTAATATTTACAGCTGAATATCAGTCCTCTATTTAAGGTCCTCTTACCTTTCAATAATAATCTAATAACTATTAATAATAACATGTAATGTGTTGGGTTGTTTTAGAAAAAATAAAGTATAGCCAAGGACTGAGGCTTTTTGCTTAATATCTACTAAAAAGTTGTGACGATACTCCAATAGTTTTTATACTATTATTATTATTATTATTATGTCAATAAGTAACTGACAATGCAAGTACATCAACTAAAGTCTTAAAGGGATCATCAAAATAGAGTGAAACCATTTTAGTTTTTTTTTGTTTTAGTTTTCTGAAGACTGAAATTGTTGATTAAGCCTGATTGGTCGGCTCAGAAATATAAACAACATGTTCAATTAATGCCATATTATGCTGATTGATCTGATTGAAGCCATCTTGGGAAGGTCATCATTTTCAGTTGTAACCTTATGAAACATTATATATTTCAGTTTGTGGTGTTACTGGTAAATTCTATTATCACATTCAGTTCCTTTACATTAATAATAATAATAAACTTTATTTTATATAGCGCCATTAAAATTTATATCTCAAAGCGCTGCACAGAAACATATAAATACAATAAACATAAATTAGAGTTAATTTAAAAGGGAAAGATGCATTATATAAAAAGCAATGCAGAACACATAATAATAATAATAATAATAATATTCAATCACAGTTACTTTTGATATTCATTTGCATTAGATTTAATCATTGCGAATGATTGCTTCGTTATGATATAACAGAATTCTGTTTAATATAAACTACTGTTTAAAAGTTTAGGTCTGTAAAATATTTTTGAATACAGCGAGAATGCATTAACTTGATTAAAAGTGACATTTATAATGATACAAAAAAGTGTCTCTGTCTAATTTGTGCTATTAATTGGGCCTAGACACATTTTTTGAGCTGATGTTATTAGGAAAATCTGTGGAATGAAGTTAAATGTAATAAACGAGTACTACACGCATACCGGTAGCTGGAAGCATTAATCAGATGTGCGTAAATATTTGATAAAGAGAGGCAGAAGAGCCGGAGGATATTTAAAACTTTGTGAATGACAGACGTTTGAGTTCTGTGTGAATTTGCTGAGCTTTCGTTCAGTAGTCAAAGGTCTGGAGAGCTCTTGAAGAGAGCTGAGTGAAGCATGTCAGGCTGTAGCACTCTTGTGAAAAGAAAAAAACATGCAGCACAAAATACCTCCAAGCTATAAAAGAGAGGATGAATTTAAAAGCTCTTCCAGGCCCTGTTCACATTTGTGTTTTGTTTTTTTCTTAAAGGAGTGCTGAATTGCAGGGAGAGTAATATTAAGTGCTCTGGGTGCTCACAAGGCCACTATGTGCGGTTTATTATCAGAAACCCTTTAGGAGGTCTTGTCATAACTTATGTATGTGTTTGTGTGTGTGTGTGTGTGTGTGTGTGTGTGTGTGTTTTCTCCCAAAGTGTCCTCCTTGTCGCAGTCTAACCCGAGTGTTGGTGGAATCATACCGGAAAGTGAAAGAATCAGGACACAAATTTGAGATTGTGTTTGTCAGTGCTGATAGGTGAGAGACATTTTAAACATGCTTTCTTAATTTCATTACACATTATATTAGTAGAAAGATTAATATAACGCATTAATTATATAATTTCAGTGAATTCATTTCTTCATACAAATATGGTAGTTTTTTTTTTCTTCAGTAAAATGTATTCACAGATCATAATTATTTCTATTATTATTATTATTTCATTATTATTATCTCGTACTAATAACCTGTAAATGGCTGATTCTATAAATAATTTTTTTAATACTATTTTGTCTTTAATTACAAAGTAAAACGCTACAAACCATCATTCTCGATGCATTTTGGCATCTCAACATTATGTACAGAATGGAAAATGGATATTCATTTTGAGATTTTTTTAAATATCACATTTAACAGTGTTATTAAATTATTAATTGTTAAATTAATATCTAATGATCACTTAAAGTTAATCTAAATGGACTAATGAGGAAGAACATCATAGAAGTTCAGTGGAGAAAGGCATAGATTCATCTTAACATGGTAATAAACGTCATATACATAATTCACCCGCTATATTGCAAAATGTACCCGTTTTTTTTTCCGTGTCAACAGCTTCAGAGCGATCATAGTTAATAATCTGCAAAAGCCCACCCGCATGTTGACTGGATTGGTTACAGCGTAGCTTCTTTCTTTTTTTTCACTGACATTTTAAGGAGAAAATACACTGTAATGGTGTTGACTTATGAATTTGCACATGCTTTGTCTTAAAGCATATTAAAGACACCACAGAACCAGCAACATAAAAAAAAAAAAACTTTTAAAAATCTCTAATATCAGCCGATAACTTGCATAGCACTGATATATTGCGCGTTCCTAATTTTGCACATGATATCCCCTGTTTATTTCCTATATTAATTAGACTTTTTTTAGTATGGAGGACGTTTTAAGCATGTGATAAAGATGTGTCTTGTGATGTAGGTCAGAAGAGTCGTTTACGCAGTACTTCAGCGAGATGCCGTGGTTGGCAGTGCCGTACACAGACGAGGCCAGACGGTCACGACTCAACAGACTCTATGGAATTCAAGGTACGCCTGTGGACTTTAGCTCTGGCTCAGGTGTACGTGCGTTTGTTTGATATAACAGCATGTGGCTGGACGTCACGTTGGCCGTCGCTGGATATAGCTGACCCTGCCAGGAACTGCAAACTGAGCTGTAGGACCTCAGGAATGTAGGCGGCTAATCAAGTTTACTTGACTCTTACTGTTCGCCACTGCTCCCTCTCTCTTTAACTCGCTCGCTCTGGATCTCATTCTTTGTAACAATTCTGAAAACATGGTTTTTAAGGGAGTACTTTAACCAAAAATGATAATTCTGCCGTTATTTATTCACCCTCGTGTCTTTCCAAACCTACCTGATTTTATTTCTTCTGAAGAAGACAAAAGAAATTATTTTAAAGAATGTTTTAATTGTTTCCATACATGTAATGAAAGTCAATGGAGACAATAGAAAAAAAGAGATATATTTTCAAAATTTCGAAATAGGTTTGCACCAACATGACAATTACGTGAGTAAATGACAATTATTTTTATAAAAAAAATAAAAAATGACTGTGTGCCAAAATAATAGAACTTTTTATCAATTTTGTAAAAGTGTATTTTAAGAAAACATGAATATAGTTGCATATTGATAGCACTTCACAATTATTTTAATACTATTTTTACACATTTACCAACATCTGTCATTTTAAACCCTAAAAGTGCCCTTTGCCCCTGCAAATTACTCTTAATGGACCAGGTATCGTAATGACTCTCTCTTTCTGCTTTCTGCTCTTCTCCTTTGGGAGTGGATGCATTGAGAGAGAGAACTGGCTTCTGGCCTATCCGATCTGGAATGTGTGGAATTCATCTTGGATGAGTTGATACCGACTCCCCCTTCCCTCCACCTTCAGCCTGAAGTCAGTGTGTGTGTGTCTGATAAGGCCATTAATACTGCAGGCAGATTTGTATCTCAAAGAGGGCTTGAGAGAGTCTGGCATCGCAGAGATCAGTGTGACCACAGGCCGACTGACTCTGTCTTTGTGGAAGAATGTGTGCTGATGTTGTGCTTAGGGTGTGGAGGACCTTTATGTGGCCTAAAGCCACAGTTCAGCTCCACTTGCCATCTCACACACTCACCATTAAACATGCTAAGGCATATTAAAAGACAGAAGAGAAGAGAGAGAAACGGTTTCCCAGGATGCCAGATAAAGAGAGAAACTCTCTCAGAGGCTTTGTACACACCCACGGGCACTCAGACAAGCACGTGATTGGTTCCCGGCGCGAGATCGACCAATGAGAGCACGAATGGAGTGGGAGCCTCTTCACCTCTCTCAGAAGCAAATGTTGACGATCCAGCGCCGATATCTGATGACGAGGCGCTTCCCGAACTGATTTAAAGGCCTCATTATACCAGTGCAGTAACACCATCATCATCATCATCATCATCACATTCATTCTAAAATCACTGTTAAATAATTCACTGAGTTTTCATCATCTTTCTAATATGTTAATAACATACTAATATGATTTGCTGCTCAAGAAACATTTCTTATGGTTCATGTTGAAAACCGTTGCTTTTTAATATTTTGTTCAAAAGAAAAGGTCAAAAGAAAAGCATTTATTTAATATAGAAATCTTTTGTAACAGTATAATGTCTTTACAGTCACTTTCGATCATGCCATTTCATGCATCCTTATTTGCTGAATTAATTTCTTTTAAATCTTAGAATTAAAAAAATCTGATTAGATTAACACTTTATACTTGAATCCTATAATGACCAATAAAAAGGTCAGGTCATTTTTGGTCATCGCTGAACACAAAATGCTACTGTGACAAAATCACAATCAATCAGAGCTTGTTTGATGTTTAATATATAGCAATGTAAAAAAGTTGATTTTTATACCAATGTATCACATATATGTCTCTTGACGTGGTTGCTTGGAACAGATTTAAATGAATAAATGTTTTCATATACATTTATATAATTATTATTATAATTTTAACTGTCTCCAGGTATCCCCACACTGATTTTTCTGGATACAGAGGGTCACATGATCACGCGACAGGGTAGAGTGGAGGTTCTCAATGACCCCGACTGTCGGCTCTTCCCGTGGCACCCGCGTCCCGTGCTGGAGCTCAGCGAGTCCAACGCCGTGCAGCTTCACGAAGGGCCCTGTCTCGTGCTGTTCGTAGGTGAGCTGATTCTTCTCTTCTTCCTTTTGAGATCACGCAGAGGAGCACTCAAAGCCTATTGACTCTTCACATCCCTTTTCAAATTACTATCCTCATTCATCTCTTCTACCACATCATGTCTTTTTTCTCTCTCATCTCGCCGTTTTTAACCACTCTTTTAGACGCTGAGGAAGAGGGAGAGCTGGAGCCGGCGAAGGAGCTCATCCAGCCAATCGCAGAGAAGATCATGGCTAAGTACAAAGCCAAGGAGGAAGAGACGCCACTGCTCTTTTTTGTAGCTGGAGAGGTACGTCTGTCAATATTCAGGATCATGTGTAATTGAACAATTAAAGGAATAGTTCTCTCAAAATTTTAAAATAATTTATGCAACCTCATGTCATTTCAAACCTGTACAGAACATATTTTGAAGAACGTGTTGGCCAGTTTTGGCAATACAGTAGAACCCCAACTTACAAAAATAATCCATTCTGAGGTTGGCAGCGTAAGTCGATCTTTTCGTAAGCCGGTCAGGCTTTTACATGTAAATTGCCTAATCCGTTCCAAGCCCTACGAAAACACCACATTTAATTTTATAATAAAGCTAAAATGCACTCACCATACTGTATTCCCTTTCACTTCAGCAGGAATCTTCACATCCATGGCTAGTGATTAGGAAAAAGTTTGTTAACTGGGCACAAAATAATGGCGATGCAGCACGATGAAAACAAAACTTGTATGCGAAAGCGCGGACGAACTTTAGCGTTAGCATAGCACAGGCGAAATGGGAGAGGAACGCCGCTACGCAGAGGCTGGTTGGAGCGATGCTGACCAATAGGAAAGCAGGATGCTGCAGCGAAAGTTAGCGTCCGAGCCGGGAGACAGAGCGGGACGATTGGTGCGAGTTTGCGGGTCAGTGGCGCGCGAATTTCGAAACAAAACTCGGAAATCGTCACCTCGGCTGAGATTTCGTTTTTCGCATATCGATCATTTTGTCGTTACTCGGGCGAAAAAAACCCCCCGAAATCTTATCATACGTCGAATTTTTCTTATGTAGAGGTTTCGTAAGTCGGGGTTCTACTGTATAATGGAAGTGACTGGTGCTGTCAAGCTCTAAAATGACAAAAAACAGAATTGTGAACCATATTTGTTTCATGGAATACTATTAAAAGTATTCGATAGAAGTCATCTGAGGCCATAACTTTTGTGATAAACTAAAAATTAAGCAGAAACCCCCTCCATTAAAAACAACACTGATATAGGATACATGAACGGTTATTTTGGGACTATTATTAAATCAGTTCACAAAATTGGTTTGAATGATTTGTTCTTGAATCAAACTGATTCACAGTGGGTAACGGCTCACTGGAGCGGAAGATTATTATTGAATAAAGATTTAAATTTTGATCACACCAAAGCATCATCTGACATCACATGCATGTATTCCTTCAAGGGTTTATTGAATGATATTATTTTTTTTCTTCTCTGCCACACCAATCTGAACGTTTGCTTGCTTTTACACACAAGTGTGATGTGCCATCTGTTTCTGTATATTTGTGTAAAACAATCCTTCGGAAGGGCGGCCTGCAATCACCAACATGTACATGCAGTAAATAAAAGGAGCTGCAGTTGAATGGCAAGCACATGCAGCACAAGCCTCAAACCCAGAGGGTGTCAAAACAGCTGTGCCCTTCTCTCTCTCACTCCCTCCCTCGCTTTTTTCATCTCCCTGATCACCTCTTCGTCTTTCAAGCCTGCATGCCAAAAGGGAGGAGAGCCAACATTTTCATAACTGTTATCTCCTGTTTTCTCTTTGTAACCTTTGTGGAAGTCGTGTGTCGGCAGGCGTAATTAATTGACGATTAGTCGCTAAAAGAACACGAAGACATAGTCAATAGCTCTTTATTTTCTTTTCCCCTCCTCACTTTAAGTTTCTTGCCACCATTCAGTCTTTCTTTGTGTGAGGCACACCCAGAAATGGCAGATCTTCAGGGTGGCATTTGGCTATGCCATGGTTTGGGTTTCAGGCATTCCCCGCACGTTCTGTAGCTGTGCATGTCTAACCGAGCTTTACGCGACACATTTACCAACATCTTACATTTTAAACCCTTCCTTTCTTTACTATTTTTGTTTTGTTTGGCTTTGTTTTAGTTTTTAGTTTTTTGGTGTGTTCTTGTTTTAGTGTTGTTGTTCTTGTTCATTTTGCTTTACTGCATTATGTTTTTGTTTGGCTTTGCTTTATTTTTATTTTTTTGTGTTGTTGTGTTTCAGTTTGGCTTTGCTTTATTTGTTTTTTGTTTTTTAGAGTGGTGTTTTTGTTTTGTTTGGCTTTGCTTTGTTTTTGTTTTTAGAGGGTTTTTGTTTTGTTTGGCTTTGCTTTATTTGTTTTTTTGTTTTAGTGTTGTGTTTTTGTTTTCGTGTTGTTTTGTTTGGCTTTGCTTTGTTTTTTGTTTTGTTTTTTAGAGTGGTGTTTTTGTTTTGTTTGGCTTTGCTTTATTTGTTTTTGTTTTTAGAGTGGTGTTTTTGTTTTGTTTGGCTTTGCTTTATTTGTTTTTTGTTTTAGTGTTGTGTTTTTGTTTTCGTGTTGTTTTGTTTGGCTTTGCTTTGTTTTTTGTTTTGTTTTTTAGAGTGGTGTTTTTGTTTTGTTTGGCTTTGCTTTATTTGTTTTTAGAGTGGTGTTTTTGTTTTGTTTGGCTTTGCTTTATTTGTTTTTTGTTTTAGTGTTGTTTTGTTTGGCTTTGCTTTATTTGTTTTTTGTTTTAGTGTTGTTTTGTTTGGCTTTGCTTTATTTGTTTTTTGTTTTAGTGTTGTGTTTTTGTTTGGCTTTGCTTTATTTGTTTTTTGTTTTTTAGAGTGGTGTTTTTGTTTTGTTTGGCTTTGCTTTATTTGTTTTTGTTTTTAGAGGGTTTTTGTTTTGTTTGGCTTTGCTTTGTTTTTTTGTTTTAGTGTTGTGTTTTTGTTTTCGTGTTGTTTTGTTTGGCTTTGCTTTGTTTTTTGTTTTGTTTTTTAGAGTGGTGTTTTTGTTTTGTTTGGCTTTGCTTTATTTGTTTTTGTTTTTAGAGTGGTGTTTTTGTTTTGTTTGGCTTTGCTTTATTTGTTTTTTGTTTTTTTGTGTTGTTTTGTTTGGCTTTGCTTTATTTGTTTTTTGTTTTAGTGTTGTTTTGTTTGGCTTTGCTTTATTTGTTTTTTGTTTTCGTGTTGTTTTGTTTGGCTTTGTTTTTTGTTTTGTTTTTTAGAGTGGTATTTTTGTTTTGTGTTTTTGTTTTAGTGTTGTTGCTGTGTTTCTGTTTATTTGTTTTGATTTACTGTGTTATGTTTTTGTTTTGCTTGTTGTTTTGTTTGTATTTTTAATTGATAATATATATTATAAAATTCGTGATACTGCACAGATAATTTTTAAAAAATCTTCCATTGTCTCATGTTAACCTTAAAGTCTTGTGGCGATACCTTTGTGTATTTTAATGTTTATCCTGGCAAAATATAGACTTTCATTGTAAGTGAATTTCCTTAAATGCTGCTTATGTTCTTTCGAACTGCTGGGGCATTTACATTTATGCATTTGCCAGACGCTTTTATCCAAAAGCAACTTACATTGCATTCAGGAAACACACTGACATTCTAATCAGTTCTTGCTTTCCCCGGGAAAATGATTTACTGTGGTAATTGACAGCAACTCACTTGATAATTTAAACTGTATTGAAGACAGAATATTTTTTTAAATGCAAGGCCATTATATGGAGCACATTTTCAACAGCAATTTATTCATTCATTATCATTTATTCATTCCTTGCACAACTCAACACATAATTTCACTTTAACATAGTCCAGAAATCAACAGCAAATCAGTATCAAGGATTAACTTCATCTGTACAGGCCAGCGCTGTCAAATCACAGCAGATAAAGGCAAATGAGATGCAGTGTAAGAAACTCTGTAGGCTGTTATGGGCCAAAGCAACTGTAGGATCTAGAAAACAGTAAGTGTGTGTTTGAAAACGCCTGGTTATCCTAAACCCTTAACACTACGTGTTTCATTGAGCAGCTATTTTGAAGAAAGCGTGTGGAATGTGGAAACTAAATCAATTAAATGTGGGTTCAATACATGTTAAGGTGTGTGTGTGTGTGTGTGTGTGTGTGTGTGTGCGCGTCTTTTGTATTTGTACACTTTCGTACAAGAGTTTGGGATCAGTAAGATTTTCTTTAAAGAACTTATTATAATAATTAATATTATTTGCAAGGATGGATTAAATTGATCAAAAGTAACAGTAAAGGCTGACAAAATATTTCTACTTCAGATAAATCCTATATTACTTTCTTTTAATAAAAAAATGACAGTTTCCATAAAAATATTAAGCAGCTTAATTGTTTTTAACATTGATAATAGTAAGAAATGTTTCTTGAGCAGCAAGATCATGTGACACTGAAGACTGGACTAATGATGTTAACAAGCTCAGCTTTGACGTCACAGGAATAAATATTGCAATAGTATTGTTTTTAATTGTATTTTGGATCAAATAAATGCAGCCTTTGTGTTTGTCCATTAATGTTTTCTTTGTCTTTATAAAAACCAGTAGCCAACTTTTTTTTTAGTGTGTGTGTGTGTGTGTGTGTGTGTGTGTGTCTAACTTAATATGTATCTAACTGCGCATATTCCTTTAATCAGTGACGAAATAATCGATGAAAGCTTGGCAGCGGTAGACGCATTCTTGCACCGCTGGCTTTTAATTATTTCCAATGTGTGATTATTTGAACCCAATATCTGGTGCAGCACAGCTAGAACACTCTTGGGTTCAGATCAGAGCTCTCTCCGATAACCAATCAGCACAGGCCCTTCATGGTGAGCTGGCCAATCAGACAGCCTTATCTCTGCTTGCATGAGCAGATGGCTAATGCTTATGGAATGCTACAGGCCCACAATAGGCTGAATAAACTAAACGTTGTAGGGCCGATGCAATTTGGTAAACACTCTGGCCCTTATCACGCTAGCAGCTGGAGGCAGCCACAGGCTGACCCTTTGTCTCCGCACGGAGAGCGCAGCGCTGGAGGCTGCGAGGGACCGTGTGTGTGTGTGTGTGTTTGTGTGTGAAAGGGCTGCCAGGGTTGAAGAACGGTTTACACAAGGTTAGCTGCTCCACAAAAGAAGATGCATGGCTTTCCATTGAGAGGTAGACAGCCTGAAAGATGCAATCTTTTCATATCTAAAGCCTGGAAGGGTTACACTGACAGACTCCATTTCTCACTGTATTTGCTTCTGCAGATGGACGGCTTTCGCTGATCTTTATCGGTTCACAATTTTTACAAGGGCGCAAATCCCAGAAGCGAGCTTTACGTGTTGTAATATGTCAAATGTTGTCAGTCATTGTCTCTCCTGGTGGAGCGATTTAATCTGTTGCAGTGTGTTGTGGGCTCAGATCAGACAGTGGAATGCATCTGGAACGTGAAAAAGGAAATGATCACTGGTAAAACCACCAGCGACCCCCATGTGATCCACTTTTCCTGTTTCATAAAACAGGAAATGGACAATCGGCAATTATATTGCTGATTCACCACCCTTTATATGTGTTGAGTATTTTTTTTTTGGGAGTAACTACACTAATGTTTGACTATTCAAATGTCACATTTTCCTCTCTGTAAAAATACTGCCATTCCATCTATTAGTGGTTTTGTTTGAAGTCGAGGTCACAAACTTTCTGTTGCCATATGTGTCCTTTTTAGGTAGCAGAAACAGCACAGTGAGTCTTTTACAGGCCCAAGATCTGATTGTGCGGTTTGATCCGTGCACTGCTGTGGAATAGCTCATAGTTTCACTGAGAGACATTTAGAGATGGAATGAACAGCCCTGATCTCATCCGAACTGTTGTATTGCCCTCTTGTGGTAAAAAAAAAAAAAAAAAAAAAACGTGTATATATATTGCATATAATGTCTTTCACATGAAATTATTGTGCAGTTCTTTCCAAGATACACTCATTTGAAAGACATTGTTATTTTGGTGGAGAAAGTAGCACTTTTAATTCTGTAAATCCTGACATCAGAAAAGTTTAGGTAAAACCTTAGGCAAAATATAAAAGAAAATGTTAATTTCTTTTTGTTGTTGTTGTTGAGTGTCATATTTGATATTAGTTAGAGAACGCCCAAACAGAGTAAAAAAATTTTAATTTGATGCAGTTATTGATATTTCTATGGACAAAAAGTAAGTAAATCATGATGGCTTGTAAGACTACTTGCATAAAATTGATATAAATATCAATTTGTCATTCTATATCTCTCTACATCACTCCTATATAAATGTAGTTTTTTGTTTTATTGTGGGGGCAAAACATATAATTCACTGCAATACAGGGAACATTGACATGTATGAATAAGCATTACTCAAAAGCCTGGCCATCATATTTTATACTCTCATTTCAACATGATTTTTCAATTAAAAGTTAAATTATGTATGGATAATTTAAGTAAACCTTTGTTGCTTCCATCCAGTAAATGTTAATCTTGGAACAATATAAAAGTTTTATAGTTTAAAATATATATGTGTATATATATGTTTATTTTACGTTTAGTTTGTAAAAATCAGTTTAGACTTCACAGAAAAAAAGACAAAAGGTGTGTACATGCAAAAATGCATACATGAGCAAAAATATTCTTGCCAAAAAATAAACATACATTTTTCTCTTTTAATTAATGGTCCATCCATACTGTGTGTGTGTGTGTGTGTGTGTGTGTGTGTGTATGAATGCAGCATTTGATATTATGGTCTTGAAGAAAGACATCCAGAAAATAAAATCTCTGGCTTTGCCTTTGTTACCCCACAAACACACATTTAGGAACCCCCAGCTGAAATAATGGGAATGTTTTCCACACACAGTGTGATTCCTCTCTCTGAAGTTTCCTGGGGTAGTAGTGCCTCGGAAACAACAAGGTGTGTGATGCGATGTTTTTGTACCCCCTTCTGGTCCTCCCCTGCTGTAGCAGAGACCTCCTCTCCATGGGGAGTGAGAGGAGCTCTTAACTCTGCTCAGGAGAGACTAGAAAGAAACTCCCCCATCTGTGCTGTCATGCTGGTTTAGAGAGGGAGAGAGAGCTTTATACTGGCCTCAAAGCACTTTTTATTTGTCCCCAGTGTCTCCTTGGTGGTTGTTTCTCATATACTCCGTTCAATCCTTCACTTTTTGTAGTCACAGACTCAATTTAGTCATTTTGCTTTTCACAGACAATGATATTCATATAATTTTCATCTCCCGACAGGATGATATGAGCGATTCCCTGCGGGACTACACCAACCTGCCTGAGGCCGCACCTCTTCTCACTATCCTGGACATGTCTGCTCGTGCCAAATACGTTAAAGACGTGGAGGAGATCACACCGGTTGTGGTAGAACAGTTTGTTAGTGAATTTCTAGCTGAGAAGCTCAAACCAGAGCCCATTTGAAGTCCTGGACCGCACTAAACTTCCCTGCGCCGTTTACCCGAACCTCCATCTGGCCCTTGACCTCCGGTCAGACTGTTCCAACAGAATCGTACTTTGTATTGACATTTTTCGTCTTTTAATACGTGCCCCTCCATCACGAAGCGGCCGCCTCCTCCTGTGGTGCCTTGCATTTACTACAGCGCTGATGGTAAAATGCAGATTGTTACCGTACGTCGATTGTCCTTTGCTCTTACATTTAGAGATTAGATTGAACCCTGCAGCTGCAAGTGAACACAACTTGGTTCTGATTTGCTATTATCAGGATTTTTTTTATCAAGTATTTCCTTCTATCCTTGGATATTATTCAAGAATCAAGAGCTTAGAATAACTATAGCTTGGTAGATGTATTATCTTTTTTTTTCCACAGACACTGCACATGATCATCCATGGCCATATGTTCTGTACGGCTGTGATTCTCTTATGGGTGCTGATAAATATGCATACAAGAACAAGCTGGTGTTAATATCCTTGTATAGAAGGCACTATCTATTCTTTGTGTTGCTGCCGCTGTTTATTTTTAATGCAGTTGTCTATAGTTGACTCTTGAAAGGACTTCGCCCACCTCGTTGATATTTGATGTTGTTAAATGACTGATTTGTTCCCGTCTCAAACATGACATTTAAGTGGATTTTCTGTGAAGGTCCCCTGTATTTAAGTGGTCTATGTTTTTTGAAGGCACAATAAACAGCATCTAATTGCTTGAAATGAAATGTAGCCAATTAAAGCACACAGTCTGTCTGTCCTTGGTTGTGTTTTCAATGACGTCATAGCATTAAAACTCACTGTCGACAACATCGATGTTCTTCTTATACATATTCCTCTGTTTCATGTCAACTTAACTCCCTTGAATCACTATATAGCCGTCTCTGTGATTTAGTTCATTTATTTCATTGATCACATCAGTTATTGCATGAATAACACAGCCTTACGGGATTGTTTTGACAACGTTGCCATCTGTACGTGAAAAGTGCACAGAAAAAAAAACTTCCCCTTGCATTAAATTTCCCATCATCTAACAGTAATATTTGAATAAAATGTCATCTTTACATTTTGTAAACTGAAAATTTGATTGTACGTTATAATGCGGTAATGCCTAAATTTACTATCAACATTTAAAATTACAATAAACCCTCGCCACTTTGCGGTTCAAGTTTCGCGGCCTCAGTGCATCGCAGATTCTTCAAAAATATTAATCGAAAAATAAAAATTCATAAACCCCGCCAGCCGTATTGCGGAAAACAGCGTTGTTTCATCGTGACGTGCAAGAGAAACGGTTTCCCAGGATGCCAGAACAAGAGAGAAACTCTCTCAGAGACTTTGTACACACCCACGGGCACTCAGACAAGACACGTGATTGGTTCCCGGCGCGAGATCGACCAATGAGAGCACGAGTGGATGTATCCCGTGAGCTGATTGGCTGATCCTACTTCGCGGATTTTCACCTATCGTGGGGGGTTCCGGTCTACATTAACCGCGATAAACGAGGGATCACTGTAATTTAGACAAAAATAGTACAGAATTGTAACAATTATAATGATCTATATTAGCCAAAATTCTGACGTTTCCACACAAATATGGAATTCTCTTCAAAATAACCTTGTTTAAACATGGTATGCAATGAAGTCATATGACAATGTAGCGATTACAGTTTGAAATGTTTATTGTAACATGTTGTTTGACACTTAAACTGATGTGTACAGTACAAGAATGCTTTTACTCTAAAAACAGAGTCATTCTAAAGACAATTCAGCATGTTCAGTCGGTGAAAACAGACCAACAGGGGCAACACTGATCCGACAAAGTGTCTGTCGCCATCTGTCTGTGAGGAGTGAACTGGCCTTAATAGAACTGGACATTATCGGTGAAATATCTTTGTTTTATAAGTTACAATCAGTCATTGGAACATTTTAGATCTTGGACTTGGACTTGTATTTGTCAGACAACTTCAGTAGCTGCCGTCTGCCTTCAAACAGCAGTATACTAGCAGCCATTGCAGAGTTCAGGCTCGCCACTCCTGGAGCCATGGGCACAAACAACCTTCTACCCTCCGTTTCCTCTGCCAATCGAAGAGCCTCCAAACTCAGTTCACGCATCTCTCCGCCAATCACCAGTGCCGTGCTCTTCTGAGCCCAGCTCTCATGGTACACCTGAGGCTTCACACGCGGCAGTGAAAGATCATCATCATCGGACTCTTCGTCAGAGTCACTTTCACTGTATTCGTCTGAAGTAACTGGAGCAGATTCAGGGTCTTTTGGAGAAATTATACGGTTATCGGCTACATGGACAGTCACATCCTTCGGTAAGTGCTTAGAAATGTCATCCCATGCCAAATTGGGAAAGACCGGAAGGCGGAAATGAGCTCCCATGGCGGCGCGTAGAACCTTGGGCTCCCAGGCGTCCACGCAACCTGCGGAAAAAGAAAAAGACAGACAGTGCTTAGTTTTTATAACACATTCGGGTCGTTTCATTTCTAAAATTTCTAACAAATGCATCAATTTTAGTATGGGAACCAAACTGAGAAAATGTCAAGACTACCAAAATGCATTTAACTATTTGGAAAAAAAATATATAATTTTTTTTTATTTTATGTTTGGGGTAATTTTGACCCGGATATCATATATATATGATTTTTGTGGGATTTTTATGCCGTTTTTGTACATCTGATTTAATGTTTGTCTCAAAAACACATTTAGCCTCTTTCCCATACCTCACACACTTGTAGGACTGAATTTGGTTAGTGAACAGAATTATGCATGCAAAAACACAGACAACCAAGTTAAGTGACACCAAATAAAGTAAATTAAAATAAACAAGTTCAAAAGCCAAATAGTCCATGCTTGAAAAAGCAAAGTATTAAAAAAAAGTTTATTCTATAAGAAACCTTTTAAAAATATTTTATATTGCATATCGAAGCTGTTTGTTAGAAAATATATAGTATACATGCTAGTATAGATTCATGCTAGTTTTACTGTAGTTCAAGCATATGAAATGTCAACATTCATTTATAAACAGTGGCAAGTACAATAATAACATGGTAAAAAGTTATGACTATTTAATACGTTTATGTTAGTACTGACCTGGATTGCAAAAATAGGTGTTACGCATTAAGTGTAACATGTTAATTTTCCATTTAAACATATTATATACCTTTGGTTAGGAGAACACGTTCGCAACCAGCAGCTGCAGCACAGCGTAAAATAGTCCCTAGGTTCCCAGCGTCCCGTACATTGTCACATAACAGGAACAAAGGCACAGACTGGTGACGCGAGTCTTTTGGAAATGTCAGGTGGGAAGCATCAGGTTTCGAGAATATGGCTGTGATTTGACAGAAACAGTGTGAGTTGTGTTACTAACATTTAGAAGTTAACCGGGCTTATAAGAGATTCGGCAACGGACCTATAACACCCTGAGGAGTGACCAGATCAGACCAAGTCTTCATGTCTTCATATTTGACCTTGATGAGCTTGGCCTGCTGTATTTTATCCAAAGGAAGCTCCTGCAGTCGCTCCACCGCACTGAAGAAAAGCATCTGAGGAGACGCTCCAGCAGAGAGAGCGTCACAGATCAGACGCCTGCCCTCCAGCAGCACCTTACCTTCCTTTTCCCGAAACGTTCTGGAGCGGGCCATGCTGGACACCTTCCTGAGGGGACAAGGGCGTCATTGTGTTATGACAACTTTCTCTTCAGAAACAAGTAAGCAAATGTTAATGAAGTTAGCTGTAAACACCATCTTCCAATCTGTGTGTTTCACATTTATGCATTTGGCAGACGCTTTTATCCAAAGCGACTTACATTGACATTTTAATCAGTTCTTGCTTTCCCTGGAAATTGAACCCATGACCTTGATGTTGCAAGCACCGATGCTCTACTGCTTGAGCTACAGGATTATATTTTATATAAAATATTTATATTTTATATAAAATATTTTATATATTTTAATATATATTAAATTATATTTTAAATTTAATATAATTTTAAATTATATTAAATATATATTTTTTATATATTTTAAATCTGATGAGATGGATTACACAGGGAACTTTATCCATTCACCCGTGTGGAGAAAAAAACAGTGGATTATTCTCAATGTCAAAACCTTTGGTTGTTAAAATAATAATAATAATTTACGTCCTTCCAGCATCTGTGAGTAAAACAATGTTATTCCCAAGTGCGCCTCCAAAGGGACAGTTCACTCAAAAATCATAAACATGTTACATGTTATAAAAAAAATAAGGGGAAGGACTAATACAAAAAATAGATGCATATTTGTCAAAGGGGTTAATCTATGGAATCATTTGAATGAGGATTTAAAATTGTGTAATTCACTTTGTGAATTCAAGAAAAAGTTTAAAAACAAGGTGGTAAATAATTATTTAATTCGATGTGTATAATTTTTTATTTGTATTATAATAGTATCTGAAATGTGTACCTTGTTTTCTTCTCTTTTTCTTTCTTTTCTCTTGTCATATTAATTTTATACCTGTGAAAAAGTGACGCTCATTTGATTGAAAATTATGTACAAAGGGTAGGCTCAATAAGCAGAGGCTTCAGCCTACACCTTTTTCGGTTATTAGGTATATTTATTCGGTTATTTCAGTTATTCGGTTATTAGGTACTCAAATTTTTGAGTGATTATGAGTGATTATCTGTGACGACCGAAATAAAATCTTATGTTATGTATGTTAAACCCACCCTCAAGTTGAATGTCTTTTTTCTGCTTAACACACACACACCAAAAAAAAGCATTTTGAATTATGTTGATAACTAAACAATTGATGGACCCTTTTTTATTTTTAGGTGAACTTTCCCTTTAACAGAGATGTTGAATTTTCCCATGTTTGATGCTCCTAAATGTAACCCAAGCAGATTCAAAACTCAAGTGATGTATTTTACAAGAACGCAGATGAATTAGTGACATTTCCCGATCGTGTTTGTCCTCACGCGAGTCTGTTGTCTCCATCATGGGCCTTTTCGTATCGCATGGGGCCAAATCTGTCCTCTTCTGCACATTCAGAGACGCGTCCGCTCCTCTTCTCATCGCCAGCTCTCTCAGAGACCTTCTCTTTGCGGTATTTCTTATCGCTCTCTGAGATGTTTTTGCCTTTTTGTTCAAAATGCTTTTGATTCATTTTATGAGCTGCTTCATTTGATTTAAAAAATGTCTCTCGTTCCCCACCGGGATGGATGACCGCCACGGGTCTCCGCCGGAGGGCTCGCACATACCGCCTCGAAGTCACCAAAATTTGGTGATGTCCTCTAAATAATAAACTCTGTTCCCCCAAAATAACAAATCCACGACTCACGTTATTCATGAGCGCTGCCATGTTTGTTGACCGTCACCTGCGTCACTGGGAATGAACTACCGGTGTCCGATTCGTCAAAGAATTGTTCTATTGAATAGACTCTTTCCCAAGAATTGAATGAATCGGTTCACTGAACTGAACTTCCATCGGTAGTTGTCAAGTGAACACAAACACTGCTAAATTTAAAGTACTGTATCGATATAATTGATTGCTATATAGTGCATAATAAAACAAATTGGACAGTGTAATTTATATACATTTGTAAAATATGAATACATAATAATAATAAATGAATGCTATTACATCGTTATTTTAATAAAATGAGGTATTTGAATATTTTTGTACTGTATTTGTATGAGCGACAGAATGCATCGGCGGATTTGAGTAATGTGATCAGTAGACCTAATCAATCAAAATAAATCATTTTATGATATAATATTTTATATTTTATGACAGATTTATTAAAACACTTACAAAACAGGTGCAAATAAAATTAAATGACTGTTTGAGCTTGAATCATGGCTGCAACACACTCACAGGGACAGATGAGATTGCAATACACACCACTTAATCGGAAAATCACAGTAAACAGCTATTTATGAACCGATTTCTTGGACAGAGCTGTTCAAAGGAACCGACTTGGGTTAAGTATTCACTAGAATGGACTGTACCAAAGTATAAAATGAGATTAGATGAAGAAATATGCAATAAATATTATATTTAAATGCCGTCGTTCTTTTTGCATCACAAAATATAACTTAATGTGCCCTTATATATTTACAGCATTATAAATGCACGTAGACATAAACAAAACAAAAATTGGTTTAGTCTGTGCATGTCGATAGCAGAGCAATCGACCGTAAGGTGTGCGCATCGATTCAGAGTGTGTGATCAACGCATTCACAGTGAGAGACTTTCCAGAGTGATGGCACTAAGAAGAGCGCTGCATTTTGTTTTTAAAGTAGGAGACAGGACTAAAACAGCCACTTTTTACAGGGATGTCTTAGGAATGAAGGTAGAAGAGCTGTTTACCGACTTTAATGTTTCAATCCTGACTTCAAAGTGCACTGGGAACTTTGTCTCTTAATAATGCTGATAAGACTGCTAATCATGCAGCTAATAAATGCAGCCTTGACACGTTTCATATTTTCCCTCTGTCTTCGGTCTCAAATTGCAGATTAATAAATATTAAATGACTCTAATCTGCAGATTTTGCGTCATGAAGAATTTGAGGAGGGCTGCAAAGCAACCTGCAATGGGTTAGTCATGTTTTAATTGATTTAATTATTTTTCTTTTATGTGTCTGGACATATTCTAAACATAGTTGGGTTATTGTGTTTTCAGGCCATATGATGGGAAGTGGAGTAAAACCATGGTGGGATTTGGACCAGAAGATGACCACTTTGTGGCAGAGTTGACCTATAATTATGGAGTGGGTGAATATCGCCTCGGCAATGACTTTCTGGTAAATTCCTTAAACATTTATACATCAAAACCATTGGATATAAACATCAAAGTTCTTTGAGAAGAAAAAAAATCAGAAGTGTGTGTGTTTATACCTATGTATGTACATATATGTATATATTGTGTGTGTTTGTGTTCATATACTGTGTGTATGTGTGTATATATATATATATATATATACATATACACCATTTTTTTTGTAATGATGCTGAAAATTCAGCTTTGAATCACAGGAATAAGTTACATTTTTAAAATATGTTCATGATAAAATATAACACGATTGTCATAATTCAACTTTTCACTTGAATTAACATAATACTAATACATAATACAGAATGAAATAGAAGCATTTTCACTAGCCGTTTCTGACTTTCTGCCCACACTGTATCTTTATTGTGAAATGGGATCCTGATCTTTCCTCCATGCTCTTCAATATTAGGGTCTCACTCTCCAGTCTAGTCAGGCTGTGAGAAATGCAAAGACGTTAAACTGGCCTCTCACACAAGTTGGAGATTCTCTCTACATGACTGAAGCGCCGGGAGGATACCGCTTCTTCCTTATAGACAAGGAACAGCCAAACTGTGGTGGGTATTTGCATGAAGCTTGTGTTATAATAGGGATGTGAAAACTTCCTGTGTGATATGTAGAAGCAAATATATGAGGTAACTGTAGTAATTAGTTATATGTGCCGTTATATACTGACTCATAACTGATTGTTTCTTTCCTTGGTAATAGATCCTGTCCAGAAAGTCTCCCTGGCTGTGTCTGATTTGCAGCGGTCTATTCATTATTGGTCTGCTCTGCTGGGAATGAAAGTTATTGAGAAAAATGAGGACACAAAGATTGCCTTAATGGGATTCTCAGATAATCAGGTTTGGCTGAAAATAATCCATTTATTATATTTTTGGCAATAATTAAATTATGAGGATATTCTACTCACCAAGACTTCATGAATTTATGTCTGAAAATTTGCTTTAACATCACAGAAATAAATTAAATTTTAAACTATATTCAAACAGAAAACAGACATTTAAAATTGTAATGTTATTTCACAATATTTCTATTTTTACTGTATTTTTGACCATACAAATGCAGCCCTGTGAAGCTTAAGAGATGTCTTCCATAAACATTTAAAAGTCTTACTGACCCCAAATGTTTGAACGGTAGTGTGTGTCGTGTTTTTCTAGTGTAAACTGGAGTTACGGGACATTGGAGGCGCTGTGGAACATGGAACTGCTTTCGGAAGGATTGCATTCGCTTGCCCTCGGGATCAGGTTAGATAATTCACTCAGAACCAACATCCACATCAGATGTTACTTGATGTGATTTAAAAAAAAAAAAAAAAAGTCTTTGTTTTGCAGTTACCAGACATTGAGGCCTTAATGAAAAAAGAAAAGCATAAAATCCTCACCCCTCTTGTGAGTCTGGACACACCTGGAAAAGCCACAGTGGAAGTCGTCATTCTCGCGGATCCTGTGAGGATTTATTGTGTATTGTTATGTGGTTGTTGAGTATTTGGCAAATGCATGCTTGGCTGATTCAGATTTCCACTTACGGTAATGTAGGATGGTCATGAGATCTGCTTTGTTGGTGACGAGGCATTCAGGCAGCTTTCTGCCATGGACCCTAAGGGAAATGAGCTCCTGAATGAGGTAATCAATCTCTCCACACTACATAAAAATGTATATATATGAGTATAAAATGAATCCTGTCGTCCACTTTCAAGCCGCATTCATATGTTTTCTGTTTGGTTTCTTTCACAGGCCATGGCTGCAGATAAGAGTGACGAGTGGTTTGCCAAACACAACAGGCAGAAGGCTTCAGCGTAAAGACTGTCTGGCATCATTGACACTGCGTGAAAAGATCCAGTCAGCCAGATGATTGTTGTTATACATTTCAAGGGTTTACTAATGATTATTCTGGTTTCTGTTATTGAAAATTAAAAAAACTTTAATAAAACTTGTTTTAAACTGTTTTAAAACCATAACACCTTAGAATCTGTAAAACTGCATTTGGTTTATAAAAAATGATCTGCTCTTTATCAAAAATTATTTCTATAAGTGTGGTTTAAGTAAATCCTCATGATTCTGTTGTTGTTGTTATTCTCTTAAAAGTGTAAATATGTTTGATGAATTATGAGGTTAATCAGTATGTGTGATGTTACAAATATTCAGTGGCTATTATAATGATCATTTCTTTTGGCGTCATACAAAATCAACTCTAATGGTGACCTGTTATCTTATGAAAATTTTATGAACATCCACCAATGTCCGGTCCCGTTTAATGAATAAATAATAAATGTCTCTCAATCACGAATCTCAGTTTCTCCAACACGGAAATTTTGGGGGATTCTAAAACCGATACCATTCAAGGGAGGAAAATATGGTTATTACCATATAAATACTGTATATCCAATAAAATGAGGGAAGTGCATTTTTTTAATTCTGCTTAATATGTACCCTTGTAATACTCTTTTCTCCACATAAAAGAGTTGAAAATGAAGACATTTGTTGTTTTTTTGTTGTTGTAATGTTTCAGTACATTACTAGAATGATTTGAGTTCTTATTGCAATTTATGCATCTTTTTGGAAACCAAAACATGTTTAGAAACTACTGTTAACATTATATCTTAGTATAAATGTACTACTTTTTAGAAGAAATATAAGATAGTTGGTGTACAATGTTTGAGACCTGTTTTTTGTTTTGTTTTTTCTTTCTTTGCTTTGTTCTTTCAAATTTTTGTGCAAAGTGGGAATGTTACACTGTGTTAGAATGAATGAACTTGTTTAATATATACTTTTGTTTTAAATGTTCTAGATTTCTAAAAGATTTCTGCGTTTGCAAAGTCAAAGTAAACACACTTGTTAGCCCATGCAGCTGACCTGTAGTTAGGTCACGTGACACCCTCTGACAGAAAGAACAGTCACCTGACTGTCCAACATATAAAACTAATTGACAATATGCATACATATAATCATTTAAATAAGGCAAAATTTGCAGCATTTCGTCATATAAAGAAGGTAAGGCTTATAAAACGTTGGTGGATATCTATATATAGTAACCTTATATTTTTATATACACACACACATACACACATATATATATATATATATATATATATATATATATATATATATATATATATATATAGTAACTTTATATTTATATTTTTATATATTTTTTACAGTTATTTTCTGTACTCTTCTTATGGGCTTTTATTATGAAAAACTGCAAGTTAATAGTTTTGCCTTCACAGTAGAAGTATTACAAGAGGAAAGCCCATTATTTCAATGCTAAATCAAAATGAAACCTGGTTTATCTGCTTTAAAACGTATGTATTTGTAGTCGTGTGATTTTAAGAGCGTTTAAACATGATTAGCACGTGAGTTTGTTGACAGAGAGCTGTCAATGATCCCGCTGCTAGCCGCGTTAGCCTAGCATGAGACGGAGGGGCGGTGGACACGTACAGATCCATAGGTCTGCTTTACGAACCGTTTCAGGTGGGTAACCCGACTCAAGCGCTGCTTATTACACTGAACACCTTAATTGAGACGTTAAATAATTCTTATTTGGACGTGTACGGTATTGTTTTGCCTGCTAACTGGCTAACGCTTGCATTTCAAGATCCGCCCAAAGGCTGTTTGCAGTGCCAGAGTGGCACAACACTGAGACTGACGGTCTAATGGTTAGATTGTGAGACTAAAACTCAATATAATATTAATGTTATATTGTTTATTTCGTATAGCTCTCAGTTTGGCTTTATGGAATGGTAATTAATGCAAGACATTCTGGTTCTGTGTCAGTTTTATGTTTGTGACATTTTGAATACCTAATATTTTAAAAGACACTGAATGTATGTCAGAATATTTGCATTATTTCATATTGGTAAATGTACTTATTTGGTTTGTTAATCTTTAAACCTTAAACATTCATCCTTTCCCCCCTTGGCTTGTTCAGTTGAACATATTAACTAATAATGAAATGTCATGGAGATAATAGTCGAGGAATTGACATCAGTGACTGTTTGATAGGTGGTCTGGAGTCAGTGTGCCATGATTGTTGGCTAAATGTGAAGAAACATCTGCAGCACAATGTCTGCCCTGCTGATTGCCATCTCAGTATTTCTCATCTTGGCTGTGGTATTCGTTTTACTCTTTAGGTAAGAAACCGGCATGCAAGAATCAATACGTCAACTTACAGAAGTAAAAGGAGTTGCAAACGCCACATTAATACCTATTAAATTCTCTCCTCTTCACATTTGATCAGATGGTTTGCCTGCAGTTTGGCTGTCCGTTTTTTCCACAATGTCCTGAATGCTGAGCTCAAGATCAGATCTGTGGGTCTGTTCTCGGTGCGAGGAATCAGTGTTGAGTTTCAGCCTCAACACACTCTGGTGGGTTTGGTTTCTGCATCAATAAAACATTGCATTACACCTGATAACAGCCCTATTACCCTATTACAGCCCTGTCTTCTTAACGCTGTGAAGCTTGGCATGAAATATGAGTCAGAAAAAAAAAATCCTCCCCTTTTTATTTTTACAAATCAAGGAGCTTATTAAACTTTTAGGCAATAAAATGTTGAATATTATGTTTGATATTCTTATTTTATAATGTAAAAAAGTACATGGAGTTCTTATATAAGGAGAATAGAAACCCCTCAGTTTTATTTAAAAGTCCAAACTGAACAAAAATATACAATTTGGTGCAGTTTCTGATATTTATATGGTGAAAAAGTAAGATGAAATTCTGATAGATTATAATGTACAACAATAAGTTATTTTATTACAGCCCAATTGAATACTTGTATACATGTGTACTGTCTAATTGGTCATTTTATATAAAAAATATTTTAAAGCTTATTAATGTGACGCAATATATTGATTTTTGAGAGATGTACAAATAAACATTTCTCAAGTATCATATTTTATCATTATTAAAAAAACAACAACAACGTATGGACAATCAAGTAAAAGTGTACCACTCCACTAAACTTTCATCTTGAAATATGAATAAGCATATATTATTATTAGATAATTTGATAGTGATATGTCATTCTTACGTTTTCTTTATAAAATTCACTAAAGATTTAACACCAAAAAGACTTGTATCACAATCTGAAGTGGATTTATTTAAAATGATACTAATAGGACTTTTATTTATTAAAAAATGTCTTGCGACTGAAGACATGTAGTAGATTGTGCAATAGATGTTCAGCGAAATTTTGATCAAGCCATAGAAATTTGCATATCAAACGTGATGCAATGTTTTGTTTTATATTTTCTAGTGCTTTAAAGCATTTCTCTTTTTGTGTTTTGCAGGAAATTGACAAGATATGGATTTCTTGTAAAATAGTTAACCCGGACTTGCCGTGAGTATAGTAATAAATGGAGTTAGAGTAAGTATTGTCTGTTGATGATAGTATTTCATTGTGTTGTGTTTGTTAGGAGGTTCTTGGCGTTGTGTGTGGGTGATGCCCGGCTCCGCTTCGACCTGCAGGAGCCCTTTCGGCCCCGGGCTCCCAAAAGCAATGAAGAGAAGACTGCTAAACCTGCTCTCAGTCCCTCTACTCTGCATTTTTTCTCTCAGGTGATCAACATTTGAATTTCATTTAGAGTTTGAGTTTTCCAGGTTCAATATAGGTTAAGCTTGGTGATCATTCTGCAGAAAAGAAAATGATAGTAATGCAGTTGTAGAAGTGCGGCAGGCTTTGCAATAGACATTGGACTGGAATAAAAGTTTACAGGCTGTTTAAAAATATCAGCACAACATTTAAGCAGATTTGTACAGTTGTACCCTATAAAATCATTTACTAAGTTGGTGTGTGCAAAATTATATCCAACCTTTTATCTCTTTTACACATTTTCATTTGAAAGTATTCATGCAAGTACTTTTAAAACCTTCAGAATGCTGTTCTCTATGGACTTCCTTTGAAAGTTACTGTAGATGTTTTTTGTTCATCGTTTTTATACAGTTCATTTAAAGTTTCCAGTTGTCTCTGTTTTTTAGCTGCTGTCGTTCCATATCGACTCCATAAATGTGATGGTGTTGAATCTGGCCCTGCCTGAGTCACTCTGGCACATGACGTCCTCTGCCATCACTTTGTTGCTGGATCATCAAAGTAAAAGGTGAATAACCTCTGAAAAAGCAGAACTTCTGCTCTTTATAAAGACCTTTGTTTGGTGTTGTGGGAAGTGGGAAGATATCCGAGCTGGCAGCTAGATGGGATACACTGATATTTTAAAACCAATAAGCTGGTAACCTATCATGTCGGGCAACTAAGTGGCCAATATTCAAATTCGTATTGGTCTAAATAAATTAGAAATGAAAGTCTAAAAACTAAAATTAGTCATGTTAAAAGCTACAAGTAAATTTAGGCATCACAAATGCATAATGTACAGTAAGAAAAATAGAATGTTGGATGTTATTAAATTGTCTTTTTAAGAATAACTTAAGTGAACGTTAAAGGACGGCAACACAACACTACCATTCAAACATGTTTTGCATTGGTTTGTCTGTTATGCATAACAAGGATGCATTTATCTGTTCTAAAGTACAATAAAAACAGTAATATTATGAAATATTATTACAATTTGAAAAAAGTGTTTTGTATTAGAATATTTGTGAAAATGTAATTTATTTCTGTGATGTAAAGCTGAATTTTCAGCATTACTCCAGTCTCCAGTGTCACGTGATCATTTGGAAATCGTTCTAATACGCCGATTTGCTGCTCAACAAACATTCTGTTATTATCAATGTTGGAAACAGTTTTTGGGTTATTTGGTTCAAAATTGTGCAGTTCTGCGAACAAGCACAGCAAACCCGAAAGCAATTGTTTAAAACAGTTGTGCTGCTTAATATGTTTATGGAAACTATGATAAAAAAAATTCTGGTTTCTTTTCTAAAGAGGAAGCTCATAAGAATCCCATTTAAAATGGAAATCTTTTGTAACTGACTTAATTGACTGTCACTTTTTATCAATTGATTGTCCTTGCTGTATAAAACTATTAACTACTACTTCTTTTTTTTATCTCACTAACCCCAAACTTTTGAATAGCAGTTATATCTAAACAAAAAAATATGGAAAATTAACATTTCCAATTAAATATCTGAAATTATGAATATTGATAGATATTCCTTTTATCAATATTGTCCAATAACCAACCAGTATATTGTGCAAAATTGTGCAGTCTTACAAACAAGCACAGCAGTCCTGAAAATAACCCGTTTAAAACAACTGTGCTGCTTAATATTTTTATGGAAATCACAATAAATAAATAAAAATCTGGTTTAGTTCCTGAAGAGGAAGCTCAAAAGAATCCCATTTAAAATAGAAATATTTTGTAACAATGTCTTAACTGTCACTTTTTATCAATTGATCATATCCTTGATGTATAAAACTATTAATTTCTTTAAAAAACAAAAATAAAAAACTTTTGAATGGCAGTTAAATCTAAATGAAAAAATATGATTCATATTTAATATTAACACTTTATAAAATATTAAAATGTACAATTAAATATCTGAAATGATCAATATTGACCAATAACCAACCAGTATATTGTGCATCCGTATTCAGTTTTTCACAGGGATCAAGCCACAAACCATTTTGCCTCTGATCAAGGCATTTAAAGAAACGGGTTACCCAAATGTCCACTAAAATGGCAACTTCCTATGTTGTTAGGTTGGCCTGGGATTTCTCAGTGGGACAACTTAGCAGTAAAGTTCTGAAGAGCAGCAGACTGGTATGTATATCACATGTACTGTACACGTGTTACTTCACTATGTTGTGTACAAAACAGATAACAGAGTTCCTGTCCTCTAATTAACAGGACACTTGTCTGGCTGAGGTGTCCCTGAGTCTGGCCCTGAATGGTGACGTGAGTCTGCCCGATCTCAGGCCAGGCCGTCTGGGACTGTGTGTCAGAACTCTGCTGGCTGAACTTCACGAGGGTCTGTTCCTCAGCCAGTTGCCCAAACTTCCAGGATCTGCTCCAGCTGACTGTACCAGTCAAACTGCAGGTTTGACCAAACCAGGTTTTAAATTTGAGATGCGCTTATTAAATCACTGCACGATTGATCATTATTCAGCAGAAGTGGAGTGCACTTTAATTTAATGGAATACACTTTATTTACATGCAAACATCTTGTATTCCAGTGTTTTCAGTCTCAGAGCAGCTTCACAGTCAATTGTGCACCGTACAAACTCTTTGCATGAGTTTGGAACACTTATAACCTGCTTTTGGGAGTGTGACACATGCCAACCCTCTTTCCAAACTTGTACTGAGAAGAATTGCTTATGAATTGGCTGTTGTCAACCGAAGATAAGATTTATGGGCCTCCTGAAGGTTTCAAAATAATACCTTGATCATAACATTTGAAAATGAAGAGTCATATAGTATTATTGTAGTTTTACACTTGTATACTTTTTTTTCTTTAGTAATATTAATAGTCATATTGATACAGAATAACAAATGTTTTTGACCAAATCTTGCAGCCCTGCAAACCTGGAGCTTTAAAAAAAAAAAATCCTACACACATTTTTGAACTAAAATCAGATTATTTTAATAAAATGCAGTTCTAATGTAAATAAGAGTTACTTTAGTGCCGCTAATATAGTATTTTATATACATATGTATATCAAATTTATTATAAGGTTTTAGATTCATATTTCCCATTTTCAGGTTATTTTGTTTAATATTAGTTTAGGTCATTTATGTTATTATATTGTTTTTATTACGCATACGCATAGTAGCACCAAATTAATTTAATAAAACACAGTACATTCCCCGGTGTTCTGTTTTTTTGCCATGTATGTTTTGACAATAAAGCTTTTTAATGTTTTTGTCTCTTGAAGATGATGAAGAGGACTCTTACGTTCAAACGGAAGCAATTGAGGGGCTTCACAAAGTGGTGCCACAGAAGGTGAACGTGGATTTTGAAAACACTAATATCACGCTCTCCATGCACAGTCAGAAGAGGTGAGCTGTGCTGTTAGGATCATTGCGATTAACCTTAAATGATGTTTGTGCTCTAACGAACTATGTTTGATTCTCAGACACTTGAACTGGACTTTGAAGTCTTTAAAGGTGTGTTATGATCGTGATGATGAACAGCATCCTCTGAAGAGTTTCATTCCTGAGCTCAGTTTCCCACAGAGCCGCCTGGAGCTTCTGCTGGAGGGTGTGTGCAGGACCCAAGAACACACTCTTTATCACTATAATTATTATTCATTTTACTTGAGAATCTGAAAATCTGGGTGTTTTTCAGATGGTCTTCTGTTGTCACAAAGTAGGCAGAGGATTATATGTCTAAACACTCTCAGAACTATACTCCAGGTGAGCTGTTTTGTTGCTTTCATGAACTTAAAAATTCTCTATCCTATTTTTTTATATATATAAATACGTCTTCTATTATTGTTTCTGTCTTCCCTCCTCACTTAAGGTGACATCTGTTGACATCTCTAGCACGGTCACCATCAACACGTGTATCATCCACTACCGTCATCAAGAGTTTTCCCATTGGCTGGATATGTTGTCATGGGACCAGCTCTGGCACAAAAAACCCACTCGTAAAAAAAGGTATTAATCATCCACTTGCTTGGTGAGCGTCACAGATTTGGCTGCGATGGAGGTCTTGTTTATTGTTCTCACATAAGTGTTCTTTTGTCTCGCAGGCGTTTCCCTCAGCTGGATGCTCCTGTGTTGATAAGCTCCTCCGTGTCCAATGTCAATGTGTCCGTGCAGTTAGGAGATACGCCACCATTTGCCTTGGGCTTCATCTCAGCCAACGCTGGTAAATAGCGAAGTGTGGCTATCGAATGCTGTAAAGTGCAATGGACAGTTGGCTTAGTTTGCTTTTTGACTCGCCTAGGTTTTGTTTTATGTCAGAAATTATATACAAATTTGTATTTTGAATCCAGAAAAACATATGTAGCTCAGTTGCATTTTTTTATGAAGACATATATTCTGAAGATTATGAAGAGCACAGATTCAAAGACCCCAAAACGTTGTTTTGTGACCATGATCTGCCCAACAAAATCACATTGACTGGCATTTTAAAATCCTATTAATTTAGTCAATTATATAATTGGCACCAAATACAGAATTTATAATGTGATATTAATATTATTCATACAATTAAGATATCTTCCTGCTTAAAAATATTAATGTAATATTTTATAATTACCCAATTCAATTATTTTATAATTAATAAATTTTGATAAATGGTAATGAATACAGTATATTAATGATAGTTAAAATGTCAGCACCAGATCAATGTCTATTATGTGAATGTCATGTGAAATCTTTTGAGTTGAAAATCTAAATTGATACTTTGGCTTGTGGAAAATTTTTAATACAAGTGACAAAAGCACATAAAATTACTAAAACTGAAAATATAAAAAGAAAGAAAGAAAATTAATAAATACATACAATTTTCTTTAGTATTATATACTATTTTAGTATTTATTAATTTTCTTGATTTAAAAAAAATATTTTTTCAGTTTTAGTAATTTTATGTTCTTTTGTCACTTGTATTATATTTTTTAGAATATTTCTATTTTGCTTTCATTTGTTTATTTCCGTGTTTTAGTACTTTGTCTTAAGCTTATTTTATTTCAGTTAGCTGCGAAGGCAGCATTTTGTTGAAATTTGATCTGTTTATTTTTTACTTTATTTCAGCTGCATTTCAATTAACAAAAAAATGCAATTTTTGTAGTTTTAGTTTTCGTTAACAATATCAACACTGACCTAAAAAACAAGGAATAAGTAGCAGCACTTTCCTTTTTTTGGTTTAAACTCTGGTTATATATAATATTGATTGAACACTCAGAAGTGCCTCTGTTGTGAGGTGTGACTGACTATGGTGTGCCTCACAGAACTACAGCACTTGTTAGACTCAGAAGAGGATATTGTGAAAAGTCTGACTGTGACTGAGAAAGCCTCTCTGTCCCTGGATCATTTCTGGTGGCGTGTGGGCCAGGGCTCTCATATCCAGCAGGCTCCACACCCATCTGGAAAACATGTCTGGGGTGAAGCCCTTATCCTAGACTGCCTCACACTGCAGGTAAAATCAACGTATTTATCTTGTAAGTTTTCATTCATTGTGCCGGATGGACTGTGTTCTGAAATAATGTCAGTTTGGTTGTGTGAGAACCTCTTCATAATTTGTTCACAGGGCAGCTATAGTAAGCTCAGGACGGTGAACTCTAACCCTTCTGGGAGTGTTTGTATGGAGTCCAGTCTGAAAGGCCTGCAGCTGGAAGTGTCCGACACCTGCACTCTGTGTATGTCTCGTCTGTTCTCCGTTCTTAAACTGGACAAAGCAGAAAATGTCTCCTTCGATTCCCCTCTGGTGAAGCCTCCAACCTGCCCACCTCCATTCTTTAAGTTTAAATTCAGTCTTGAGGATGTAAACGCATTCACACTCTCCAATGTTGCAGGTAGGAAGTAAAAGAAACCCTTAAAATACCTGCTTTTTTGCTTTTGATTTTTCGTGATTGTTAGCTTGTTCCAGTGTGTGAGAGTTTATTTTTCTGTAATGCATTAAAGGGGCTGTTGCAGTGAGGGTGGACACAGTGATGGCTGAAGGATCAGGGGAGAACTCGAGTGTGTCTATCCAGGGTGTTTCTCTTGCTGTGGTGAAGGCCATCACTGAGAGTATGGAGCCTTGCTGCCCAGCTGCCCAAACTCCCAACCCCATCCTGACCCTAACCGCGTTCACTGTCTCCTACCACATTAGCACCCGCAATCTGGAGGTACTACACTACCCCTACACACAGCTGTCATGACCATCACATAGCATCAGTTATATCATAAACTCTAGTTCTCAGAAGTGATTTCAGTGAATGCATGTAAACACATTCATAGTGTTTCATTTATTTATTCATAAACAATTCATATAAATTAAAATCCATGAAAAACTATAGTGGGGTTGTTTCTTCCTCCAAGCATACTGACACAAGTGGTTCTCTTACTATTGGTTTATTTGAAGACTTTTCTTCATTTTCAACCCACGTGAAAACCAAACGGTAAAAAACAACCTAATACAAAAGAATCACATTAGTTTGACAAAACGAAAGCATACACAACAGACGTAATCAACACAAAATACAGATAAATACACTCAAAATACCTCGTTGGCTGCATACTGCGAGAAAGGGAAATAGTCTAACTTATGACCGTTGAAGTCCTTTGTGTCCTTAATAAACTTTTGTTGATTGTATACATAACGTCCATGTTTTTTTATTTATTATTATGCATTAAACAACAATACAACAACCACCTTAATCATAACGTCCATGTTTAACGCGTGTCTGCAGAAAACGTAGAGTCTGACGTGAAGTCAGCAATTGCGCATAAACTTAAACCGAGATTTCAAAATAAAAGTACTGCAAATTACAATCAATTAAATTATGCATAAATCACAAACAAAATTGTAATTCTTCAAATGAAAGTAATTTTAAAAAACAATGAATTATATACAAATTAAATAAACAATATAATGGCAGCATTTACAGGGGTCCTAAACTTTGGTGACCACACTGAAAATCGGAAAATTTAAAGCTAATAAGCAACATTTTGGACTGCAATCTTTTTACTACAATCATGTCAAAATGGGGCCTCATTTTTAATTTTGTGATTTTTGTTATGACATTTTGGGTGATAACTTATCTAACCTGCTAACTATCTTTAATGATGAGACCGCTATTTGTACTGTGCAAATAAACAGACCACGTATTGGACACAAATCCTAATGTTTGTGCTTTGCACAGGTTTTGCATACTTGACTTTAATTGCATTATACAAGTCATTTGGACTATAAGTCACAGCATGTCAAATAATATATATATATATATATATATATATATATATACTTGTATTCTATAAAATACAGTATTTGTTCAAAATGCAGGTACCCTTATAATCTTTAATCAAAAACATTAACTTCCTCTTCCCCTCTCAACGACATCTTTTCTCTAATGACGTGTACATTGGCAAGAGGGCAGGACATTAATTCCTGCCCTCCAGAAATCTGTCACTCATATGAGATATCAGTGATTAGCAAACGACCAATCTCCCAAAGGGCAAATCAAGTCCCACCCTACGTCTTGTTTTACTCTGATGTGTGTCATAAGGAAGAAAAGAATATTGTATATACGAGTATCATATTTCTTTTTCATGCCGACTTTAACCACAGCTCGATTTAACTTTCTTTCGTCTTTATGTGATCAGGTGCAGAGTAAAAATGCTTTGACAATGCAGTGGACCCCATCGGATCACATGTTTCTGTATCAGCACATCACAGAGAGCCAAAGCTATTGGAAGGCTCTGTCTGCATCTCTAAGCCTAAGACCAAAGGACGCAGCCCCTTCCTCTGGCATGTTGGTGTGTGTAGAGCTGGCAAGCACTCAATTTACTGCCCACGTGGCCGAGAATAACTTCATCATCTTCAGTGCGGAAACACTGTCGCTTTCCAAACAGCCTGGAGCCGTGCTGATGAAGACTCCTCACCTGGTGTTCAACTTTGATGGCAATGATATCTTCTCCTTTTCTGGTGCGGAGTTGAAGATGCTGGATGATCTCGAGGTGATGCAACAGCACAGATCTCAATTCTCTTTCCTCCAAACATCTCACAATCGCACCTGGTTCTTCACTGCACCCAGTCTTGCCATCGAGTTCCCTTATCAGTACAACTTCTCCGACACTTTCGACAAGGCCATCAGCGTGCAAAAGTGGCTGAAGACTCTACACAGAGGTGCCGCCCCGCCGGCAGAGCCTTGTCGCCTGCCGCCGGATCTACTGATCCGCATCAGTCAGTTCTCCTTCGTGTTCCTGGACGACGTCTTTGAGATCAAACTGCGCGACAATTACGAGCTAATGAAGGACGAAAGCAAGGAAAGTGCCAAGCGCCTGCAGCTGCTGGACAAGAAAGTGGCCGATCTACGCAAACAGCACGGCGAGCTCCTGCCGGCCCGAAAGATTGAGGAGCTCTATACTTCCCTTGAGCGCAAGCACATTGAGATCTATATTCAGAGATCCAAGAGACTGTACTCCAACACACCTATGCGCAAGTCGCTGCTTACCTGGACGGTGTCCGAGTTCGAGCTGGTGGCACTTGCTGATCAATGGTTGCACGGTCCTGATAGAATCCGAGAGCAGCTGAGGGACATAGATGGCATCAGCCCCTTCCCTAGAGATGGCCTGCAGCTGGTGGTCCAGTGGTGCCGTGCTTTTAAATTCAAGCTTAATGCGTTTCTGGGTAAGTCAAGCATGCTTCATTATTAGAGTGTCCGATCCTGCTTCTGGAGGGCCAATGTCCTGCAGTGTTTAACTCCACATTGCCACAGAACACCTTTTCTGTAGCTCAAACAGTAGAGCATGACACCAGCAACTCCACGGTCTTCAATATTCAGGGAATGCAAGAATTGATAAAATGCATACCCTAAATGCAGTCACTTTGGATAAAACCATCTACCAAATGCATGAATGGAAATGTACCTCAAAGTTTCTAGTAATCCAGAGGAACTAGATTAGCTAGTTCAAGTATGTTTAATTGTGATTGGAGCTTAACTTTGCAGGACAGTGGTCACTTCAGAAGCAGAATAAAATACTCAATCCAATGAATGATGCTTGCTTTGCTAGTTTACGATCTCTACTGTCAGTAATCTGTTCCAAACACTGTGAAATCCCTATCTAGACATCAGTTTTAGTTAACATATGCTAATGTAAAGAAAAGTTAATGCTACACTAAGAAGACTTGGTTTCACCATGCTACATGTTAACATGTAGATAATTGGTGTTTACAACACCATGGTCATGGGTTCGATCCCAGGGAAAGCAAGAACTGATTCAATGTTTTCCTTGAATGCAATGTAAGTAGCTTTGGATAAAAGCGTCTGCCAAATGCATAAATGTAAATGTAAACATCAAATTGTGTTGAAAGCAACTGTAATTAACTGAATAATGAATTATGATGGTCCATGATAACTACCATGCTCCTTTTCTTCTGTGGTTCAGTGCGGATCCGGGACTACCCTCGATACCTGTTTGAGATCAGAGATTGGGCCCTTTCGGGACGGTTGATGGGCACCGAGCAAGACGGGCAGCTGAGAGCAAAGCGCAAACAGGTTGTTCAGCTCGGTCAGCCATGGGGTGATGTGACCGTTTACAGGAATATCCCACCACTGAAGTTCTACTACGATGTCCATTGTGAGTCACAACACCATCTTGATCTTGTAAGTCTGTAACATGATTGCACAACAATGACTCAACCAGTCTTATTCTTCGTTTAGCAAATATTTCCCTCTACACCATTGTGTGGGGGCCCTGCTGGGATCCTGCTTGGACGCTGATTGGACAGGCTGTTGATTTACTGACCAAACCTACAGCTGACCCGTCCCCTTTACTCACCTGGTGGGATAAAAGCAGAATTCTTCTGCATGGCCGCTGGGTAATGGACATCGAACAGGCCAACCTCCACCAGCTTGCTACTGAGGTACTAACACACATTCCCAGGCTTCTCGCTAAAAAACCTTCACACGTGTAAACATCTAGTGTTGACTATGTTTAATTTGTGTAGGACCCTTACAACACTACAGAGAACTTGCACTGGGAGTGGAGCAAACTGAATTTTGACTGGAATCCTGGGCAGTTTGTCTTTAAGGGTGACCTGGATGTCAACGTTAGAACAGCTTCCAAGTATATGACTAGTTGTTGCATTGCATTAAAATGTGACTTGTGCTTTAATTTGTGATGATTTGACGGTGTTCGGTCTGTTTCGATACAGGTATGACGACATCTGCTTCCTGCATCTCCCAAGCCTATGTATGACCCTTGACCTCCAATGGCTATGCCATGGTAATCCACATGACCACCATGCCGTAATGCTCTGTGCTGCAGAGAACGTTGCAGATGTCACCTCAGTCCAGCCACATGACTCCTACAGGGCTTTCCGTTCTGAAAACCTCAACCTCTCCATCACCATGGACCTCGACCAGCACTGTGGCAAAAGTTAGAACTACTTTTTTTACAAATGCTGTTAAAGGCTGGAATACACCGCATGACCTTTCAAATTGTAACAGATTTTAAAACACTAGGTGTCATAGACTTGCCAACTTTGTAAAACTGTGCATCATATACTGAACTCGCAGACTTTCAAGTCGTTTCAAAACACAAACTCGTGACTCACAAACTAGAGTCTGTGCCTGTCATACACTACATGATTTTCTGTGAACTCCAGCAAACTCGCTCTGAATTCAAACAACTAGCGTTGGCTCATCCAGATTGAAAATCGGGGTAATAGTAGTGTATTCCAGCCTTAAAGGTTATTTCAACTTTGATATTTAATTCTCTGTACTTTCTCCTAGAGCTCTGTCAGCCCAGAATCCTCCTCTACAGCAGCACTCTGCGCTGGATGCAGAACTTCTGGGCCACCTGGACCAGCGTGTCCCGGCCCATCTGCAGAGGCAAGCTCTTCCACAGCCTCAGACCGTCCCGCAGGAAGCTTGGGCAGCACTACAAACAGATGTCCTACACAGCCTCTTTCCCACAGCTACAGGTGAAACACTGGCTTCAGTCACACAGTTCTTTTGTCTATGTATCTCTCTTATTATACAAGAAGTATTTCATTTTTGGAAATCTAGTTAAAGATTAATTGTGATTTTAAGTAATATCTAGGTTATACCTAATCTTTCTTAATGTTCCTTTTCAGGTCCATTACTGGGCTTCATTTGCTCAACAGAGAGGCATTCAGGTGGAGTGCAGTAAAGGTCATGTCTTCACCAGAGGAGCACAGAGGCTCATCCCTCAGGGTGAGAGAGCAAACAACCTTCAGTCAATCTCTCTGCTTAACACGCAGTTGAAATGTTCTGCTGAAATGATTGGTGCATGTTTTACAGCTGGCACTGTGATGAGGCGACTGATCTCTGAGTGGAACGTTACTCAGATGGTGAGCGAGCTCTCTCTGGTCACCGTGCACCTCATGGCCTCCACTTGGGACGAGACTGCCGACCACCAGATGAATGCCCAGGTGAAGAAGACCCACTTGCTCAGCCTGTCCTCGCTCAGCTACCAGAGACAGAGCAACCGCATAGAGGAGGTGATGCACTTAAATCGCATGATCATTTATCTACAGGAAATAATATTTCACATATAACATATCAAAAGATTCCCTAGATGAAAATTGACAAATTGAGTAGGCCTTTGGCAAATTAATATCACTGTATACATTGGTACCTCGAGATACGAAATTAATCCGTTCCGAGGCGGCCTTCGTATAATGAGTTTTTCGTATCTTGGAACACATTTTACATGTAAAATGGCTAATCCGTTCCAAGCCCTCCAAAAACACCCCATTAAATTTCATAATAAAGCTAAATTGACCTATAAACAATTAAATAACGTAAAATGTCGAAGCTTACCTTTCGAGTGAGGCTATCTCCAAAAGTGGCGGCAGAGGAGGAAGAGGACAAATGGCAGATAACGTACGTACGTACGTACACTTAACTTTACGAAAACACATAAAAAATGTAAAGTTTCGGGTGCGAAGTGGCTGAGCTAAAGCACGCCAGCACGTACGTATAGAAGATGCATGATGGGAGGGATGTTGTCCAATTAGAGAGAAGGATCTCATGGCTTGGCTAGCATCAGGAACCAATGGGAGAGCAGGAGGATGGTGGCGAGTCTACTATAACTAAGATGGCGGCATGCGGCGCGAGTTTCAAAATTGTTATGGGGCGAATCTCGGACTTTCAGAAACCTGTCGTATCTTGAAAACTTTACGTATGTAGAGCAGTAAAATTATTCGTCTTTGCTTTCGTAACTTGGATTTTTCGTAAGTTGAGCCTTTCGTATCTTGAGGTACTACTGTACAATACACAATACAATGTGATATCAATATATATCACTGCTTAAATTGTCTCAGGAGGTGAACTCAAAAGACGAGACGAATGCTTCCTACACGCACAAGTTGTGTTTAGTGGACCTGCGGGCCTCTTGGACCACCACCAACAGGAACATTGCCTTTGGGTTGTATGACGGCTATAAGAAAGCAGCCGTGCTGAAGAGGAACCTCTCCACTGAGGCTCTGAAGGGTCTGCGAATTGACACCCAGGTGCAGATGAAAAAGCTGAAGCGCTCCATGTCCAGCTACTCCTCAAACACGGCTCCTGCTACACCAGTCATCACCGCAATCACTCGCCCGGAAAAAAGTCAGAATGAAGGTACCGGTAGTCTCTTATTTTGACTGTCAGCCCGAATATCTGGTGCATATTGTAGCTCATTTTTGAGGTTTTATTATTTTAAAACTGGAGAGTCTACCTAGGCTTTCTTTAACCCAGTTAATCTGTTTTTGTGATCCTTTTTAGGAACCTCAATGCTGCAGAAGCTTATCGAGGAGACTGATAAATTTGTGGTCTTTTCCGAAGAGGATGCAGGAGTGAGTGACCAGCTCTGTGGTATTGCCGCATGCCAAACCGATGATGTTTACAACCGCAACTGGTTCATAGAGCTCGTCAACTGTCAGGTACGAATTCCAGGAGCTGTAAACCATATTTCAAGGTATTGTTTTAGCCGATCTAAACATCTTCCCATATGCACGGTGTTTAGATGATGCTGCGAGGCACGGAGACTGCAGGCTGTGTGCTGGTATCTGCAGCCAAGGCACAACTACTGCAATGTGAACACCATCCTGCTTGGTACAGCGACACACTCAAGCAGAAGACTACCTGGACATGCCTGCTGGATGGTATGCAGTATTTCGCCACCATGGAGCAAAACCCCTCTGAACAAGAAGACTGGCAGTTGTGGCTGGAGGTGAGTTCAGAAATCCAGAGTTCACTCTAATATAATTTATGACTGGCAAAGCATTATGTTACAGCAATCAAATCCGATTTTGTGTACCTACAGGTGAAGAACATCGAGGAGCACAGGCAGAGGAACCTTGACTCAGTGCAGGAGCTGATGGAGAGTGGACAGGCTGTTGGAGGCATGGTCAGCACCACCACAGGTATGCCATTTTAAAGTGCCCACTTTAACACATTGAATCACATTGAATCAGTTCTTGCTTTCCCTGGGTTCGAACCCATGACCATGGCGTTGCTACAGGAAAGCTTCATATTAACTTCATATTTAATTTTTGGGGTCTGCACAAATCAGAACTAATTTTCTCTCATACTGTAAATTGAGCATTTTAGGCAGAGAGTTAAAAGAGGTGGTGCAGCAGTTTTAATTTATGCTCTCTTTAAAGCCTGACTTTCTGAAAAATCCAGTCTGCTCTGATTGGTCAGCTGAACCTGTCTGTTGTGATTTAGCTGACTGCTTTGAGCGTGTGTTGGAAATGTAACGGGCCTCACAACAACCATGTTTTAGCTCCCGTGGCTTCATGAGCAGCTGTAAACAGTATTGTAACTATTTGTCGATATGGGTATTACATACAATGTTGGGTTTTTTTTTGCCTTTGCAACAGAAAACAAAACCGCTGTAGGTTTAAAAAATAAAAATAAAAATTGTTCTTTGACAGTGAGCCGAAGAAGCCAGTAGGTGGCCATTATGCAAATGTGTAACTGGTGAATGCCACAAAAATAATGGCGGGAGGTTTTCTTTGGAAAGATTAACCTCATTTGTTGTAGGCTTTGCAACTTTTCAGATTGTTTGCATGCACAAACATCTATATTCCACAATAAAGCAGAAGTCTCCAACCCTGCTCCTTGAAGCCTACTTCTGGTAGAGTTGAACTCCAACCCTATTCAAACACACCTACACCAGCTAATCAAGGTATTAGGTATAACGGGTATGTGTGTTGGGACCGCAGGGTTGGGACTGAAGTCTGCAGGAAAGTAGCCGTCCAGAATCAGGGTTTACTACCCCTGCTCTAAAGGAAAGGTAAACTAAAATCAAATTGTAATAGCTGACCTTTAATTTTTGATTTTGCATTTAATTCTTGGGGTAGACCACCACATAATGCCCTAACAATTCCCCATAAAACCTTGGCAACTGACATAGCAGCTTGTTAAAAACACTCTTTAAAGCAAGTGACTCAATGGCCATATTAGCACTGTCATAACAGGCATGCTTCATGTGCACTTCCAACTTTTTGGACATTCTTGTCCATGTTAAATCCACAAGAACACATGGTGTCATTTTATGTTTCATAAGGATGCTCACGAGGGCCTCTTTTACGATCACTGTGTACTTCAGCCTAGCCTGTATTGAGAGGAGCTCTGCTGCAGATATTTTACCCAGCGTTGCGTAACGAAAGTGTGGACTTGGAGGAAGACAGTGAGGGCTTCGGATTCCATTTGGGTCAGGGCCATTGAGAGTTACGATTTCTCCCATTCATTTTACTACAAGTGGGCCATCTCTCATCCTTGTGGTGGGGACTTTTGCATGTCCAATCAGCAGCCACAGTCTAGTGTTTAACGATTTAATTTGGTTCTAATTTAGACTGGAACCAGCCGTCCCAGGTGCAGGAGACCCAGCAGGTCCAGCGTATCATCTCTCGCTGTAGCTGCCGCATGTACTACATCGGGTACAGCCACGACATTGACCCTGAACTGGTCACCTCCATCAAAGCACCAGAGATCAGTGACCGCCATGAGAAGGAAGACCTTTTAAAGAAACAGGCTGGTATGTGACCTCAAGCGAAAGAAGATTCTTTTTAGCTTAGATTTTAGCTAGATTTTTTTTTACTTTTCTGTTTTGGTCAATACAGGCGCAGTCGACACCTTCACCCTCATCCACAATGACTTGGAGATTTCTACCAATCCTGTGCAGTACTCTATGATCCTGGACATAGTCAATAACCTGCTGCTTCATGTGGAACCCCGACGCAAGGTTCGAACTGTCTGTAAATGTCGAAATTTTGGAATGAGTTCTTGCCTTTTATTTTTTTTGCTGATTGGAAAATTATTTTGCTTTATTTAGGAGCACAGCGAGAGGAAGCAGCGTGTGCGCTTCCAGCTAGAGATCTCCAGCAACCCTGAGGAACAGCGTAGCAGTATCTTGCACCTTCAGGAAGCGGTACGTCAGCATTTGGCTCAGATCCGGTGCCTGGAGAAACAGATCTACTCCAACATGAGGGTTAGTGCAACATCTGCTTTCTAGCGTGTGCATTTCTCGTGAACCATAAGTCATCCACATAGCTTTCAATCAGATATCATGTCCACCAAACTATTGAGGTTCATGCATAATGACCTTTGATTTGACCCTATACAGTCACAATCAGAGGAATTCAGAGGAGACGAGCTGTCAGACATCAACTTGCGCCTACAGAATCAGCTCAACCAAGAGAAGACGGACATGCAGATGAAGAGTGAGGAGCTCAACATCCTCATCCGGTTGGTCACCATCACAATTCTAGCAGTTAATTAGCAATATTAGATTAAAATGTTTAGATATATCCAAGTTCTTTGCTCCTTCTCAGGTGTTTTAAGGACTTCCAACTGCAAAGAGCAAACAAACTGGAGCTACGGAAACCACCAGAAGACGTTAGCGTTGCACGTCGTACTGAAATCTACTTCGCTCAAGCCCGCTGGTGTCTCACGGAAGAAGATGGACAGTTGGGGATAGCTGAGCTTGAACTACAGAGGTTCATGTACAGCAAGGTATGTCTGCAAGGATGTACAATTTAGAGGATTTGGTTGAGGAATGAATGTTCTCTGCCAATCATTGATAAAATTTTAGCTACAATGTATGTGACTGTGCATGATTGGCTACAGATCTCTTTAAAGGGATGTTCTCTTCCACAGTTGAATAAATCTGATGACACAGCAGAGCATCTCCTGGAATTGGGCTGGTTCACAATGAATAATCTACTTCCCAATGCTGTGTACAAGGTACAGCTGCTTAATGATTCCCACTGGATGTCCAAGAGGGCGTAGTTGAAATGAGAATAACATGACATTATTTCAGATGTGTCGTTGAAAGTTCTGTAAATGTTTGTGTTTTTTAACATGCATAAATAGTCTAAACTGGCTGGTTTAGTGGACATTTTTATTTGGTGCCATTTTTTTAGGGAGAGAGCAGGACTGTTTACTAATTGTCCAATAGTAGTTAGTATTATTTAAGAGAACCTTCCTAACAATACTCTAGTTTGACAATTCATAAGCTTGACTGTCTTCTCACCTGTCGGTCACCTAATTTATTAGTTGTCCATCAATCAACTAGTCAACTAGTTAGAGGTCCACTTTGAATTATCCTAAACTGTAGATCCCTTAGAAACATGTTGGATCTGTGTTTTGTAGGGGTGTGAGGATACACTTGGCTCACAAGACCACACATGATACTGGATGTATGAGAACAAAATGACACGATATTTCAATGGTGAAATATATAACTGGAAAAGTCTTCTAACTTAATCAAAAAATGCAAAATGGTGCATTTTGAAATGTTTTAACTAATTGAGCAATCTTGTGGTAATAAAACTAGACCCAAGTGAACAATATTTGACTTAAAAGTATATGTTTAATAACAATGAGGCAATAATAATTTGATCAAATAAAGTATCAAAAGCAAGTAATCATATGGTTTTATTGAGTACATAATGTAATAAAATTCAATGGCCTGATTTATGTTGTTACGCATTGCATTCAAGGAACACATTGACATTTTAATCAGTTGTAATATTGGCCAAACAACATTTAATTCAAAGATCAATTTATCTTTAATATTTGGTAATTTCTTTATGTTGGAGATGCTACGCCACTGTATTTTTTTTTTTTACATATGGACCTCAAAACATGCAAACTCAGAGGGAGGCTTCAAACTTTTATTTTGAAATTGCGCTGTTGGCGTAGGATTATCGACAATTTTTGAAAGCTGAGAAGTTGTTTCATATCAAAAGTAACCTGCTCTGTCCTGTTTGTTCGGCACGTTGTCTGTGTCCTTTTTTCAACGTTTCTGTGGTGTGAAATCGCTCTTCACCTTGATGGAAGAAAAAAAAAAGTTTTAATATCGCAAGATCTTATGGCATAATATCTTTTCACACTCTTACTCTTTTGAAAACATGGCCCTAAACCAGCCTAATTATACAGGGCTTCCAACTAGTCATTTGGTCAACCCTCGACCAAGTTCATTTTAGCATTGTACACATCTCTTCTATTTGTTAATCTTATAACTCTGCTTGGTTTCTCTTGTGCAGCATGTAAGGGTATGTATGGAGTGGGTAAAATCCTATGTTTGTTAGTCCGACACCATCCAGTTTTTATGTTCCTGTTTGCATTCTCACTTGTAGTTTGATATTGCAGACTGGCAGAATTGCCTTCCAATTTTACATATTTTGTCTCTTATAGTTTTGCATTTCTCCAGTCATTTTTGGTTGGGTTTGATCAGCAGGATATGTATCCACTTCCATGTTTTCCTTTGTTTCATGGTTTGCATCTAAACAGATACAACTACTACAGTCAAGTGGGTGTAATTTATACTAATGTTCTGTATTGTAGGTGGTTCTGCGTCCGCAGAGCCCCTGCCAATCAGGACGCCAGCTTGCCCTACGTATCTTCAGTAAGGTCCGCCCCCCAGTTGGAGGGATTTCTGTCAAAGAGCACTTTGAGGTCACTACTAAGCAATCCATTGACGTTTGCAACATTAAACACTTTAGGATCTTAATCGCAGTAATAGCTTTCTGAAAAATGTTTGCATTTGCAGGTTAATGTGGTACCACTCACCATTCAGCTCATGTACCAGTTCTTCAAGAGGATGATGGGATTTTTCTTCCCTGGAAGAAATGTGGAAGAAGAAGAAGTTGGAGATGAGGAAGACAAGTTCAGACTTGTTACTACGGGTTTGTGAACTTTAATTTCTTGCCATGAGCGTGTGAGGTGACCATCCTACCCCAAAGGGGATACTCAACAATCTAATTCATTTGTAAGTATAATAACTGAAGGGGGGAAAAGAGATCCTATTGGAATAACGGTTTTATTCCATTCTGTTTCTGGTTTTCTTTTACATTCCTGTTTTAATCACTCTCTGCACTCGCTGTGCTGACATCAATAGTTTCCCCCATGCCAATCAATATCAGTTTACATCGATTTTTTTTCTCCATTTCTCTTTCCCCCCCTCCTCTGTACCCCTATGAGGGTATTAGATTGCTGTCTGCTGATGTTATGCCACACTGATGGCCAATCCTTGGCTATTAAAAGCTCATTGCTCTTTTGACATTGAAGTGTTTTGTGTCTGGAATTGCTTCAGGGTGACTTTTGTCCACATTGGGGAGGGGCTGGTCACACAGAACATGTTTTTTTCCATTCCACTGCACTTATTTTCCATTGTTTTTCAATGTAAATGCGTGCTAGATGGTCTGTTTGACTGTTGTGCTTGCGTCTTTTGCAGTATCTCGCTCATGCCAGGCATTCGGGGGAAATAAATGCATCTCTAGACCTTGCACTTTTTTCTGTTCCATTGACCTTTGTCCTGTGTGAAAGGCGCCTAAAGCTGGTTTTCTTGAATCACAGGTGTGGTGAAACCCAGACAGCTCTCTGAAGACTCCATAGGAGGGCTTGGACCCGGGAAAGGGGTCACGCAAGGGTTAAATCGAACCTCTGGAGTCAGGAGATCTTTTCGCAAACATCCTGAGGTATTTTATTCTAATGAAATGACCGTTAAAACATCTACTTATGATAGACACTTAAGCTCTAAATCTCTCCCCCATTCAGCATCCAGTTGATGACATTGATAAGATGAAAGAGAGAGCAGCCATGAATAATTCTTTCATCTACATCAAGATTCCTCAGGTTCCCCTCTGCGTCAGTTACAAGGTTGGTCTTGGCAGTTGTTGTTTTTTTTTTTAAAGACTTCTCTTAAAAGTTTACCATAGTTACTTCTGTCATCATTTACTCACTTTCATGTTGTTCCAAACCCTGACTTTCGTTAATCTCCAGAACTCCATTAACGATATTTTAAATGAAATCTGAGAGCTTTCTCTCCCTCCATTGACGGTCTACACAACTAGATAAAAGGGAGATTGTAAAACTAATCCATATGAATTGAGCGGTTTAGTCCAAATTTTCTGAAGAGACACAATCGCTTCATGTGATGAACAGATTGAATTTAGGCTTTTATTGGCATCAACATTGATCAGCGAATATAAACAGAAGCTCAACCTTTAAACCTCTTTGGTTCTTGTGGAAGCTCAAATGTACGGAGCCCCTAATGGTGACACGGTGAAGGAAAAATATATAATATGGAGATTAAAATTGTCCGCACTTTTGCTCGGCGGAATGCAAGCGTTTTTGCAAGGGAACGCAAAGCATTTGCTTTCTGCCATGAAATTTTCCATTCGCTCACAAAGAGCTCAAAAGGTTTTGCGAGTGAACACAGTTTCTTAGGGGAACGCAAAGGTTTTGCAAGCAAATTCAAAGTTTTCTTCCTCTCATCTAACTCGTCTATTTAGGGGTTCTGTACAAACGTGCTGCGTTACACATGACGTATGATGAACCTCATTGGTTCTCGCATGTCAAGCAAACATGCTTGAGCTTTCGTTTATCACAACTGATGTGTACCTTGATGAATGTTTATATGTGAGTAAAAATAATAAGAGTGACTACCGCATTTTCCCGCATATAACCCGCAGACGCAGATAATCCGCACCCTCATATAGCCCGTGGGTTTTGTGTAAAAAATTGTTGGCATAACCCGCACCTTTATATAACCTTTATATATGTCCACATAGGGGAGGGGCTGGTCACACAGAACATGTTTTTCTTGAATCAATATGTTTAACCATAGATTTATGAAATTTTTTGTGTAAGTTCACATTTCGAATTTCAAATGTTGCTCTCATGACGTCAATTATCCATAACTGTTCAGGCTCGGTGCACAGTGCTTGTGGGTGAAATTCAAACAATAAGAAAACAAACACAAGTCAGAATCAGAATAAAAAGAAGCAGTCTCTCCTGCTGCACTCGTCCCTTTAAGAAGCGTGTTGTGTTGATCATCGGATGAGATAAGAGCCCGCCCTCATGGCAGCACAGCCAATCACGTCGTCTTGCATGATTGACAGGTCAGACAGCCAATCAGCGCCAGCTGTCAGAGTGATAGTACAAGCGCCAGAGAGAACAACCCTCCCAAGAAAGAAAATACAGCAAAAAAAAAAAAAAACTTACGTCCTTAGGGACGTAACAAATAATTTGAAATATTATCCCGTGTAAAAATGTGGGGTATAGCCCGCACCCGTATATAGCCCGCACCCCTGCAGGGTTTGTAAAATCTGGTATAACCCGCGGGTTATATGCGGGAAAATACGGTATGTCACTATGCTCTTGTGATGTGTCTGTAGGGAGAGAAGAGCAGTGTAGACTGGAAGGATCTGAACCTGGTTCTGCCCTGTTTGGAGTATCATAACAACACTTGGACCTGGCTGGACTTCGCAATGGCAGTGAAGAGAGACAGTCGTAAGGCTCTGGTCGCACAGGTAATCACTCTTAAACACCTCAGTCCCAAACTCAACTTTTAAATGCATATGAGATTTTAGTTGTAATAGTGTTCAAATTCTATTATACTTCTGTCCCCAAATAAATAGATGATTAAGGAGAAGCTACGGTTGAAACCAGCCTCAGGCTCCGAGTCTCGAGGTAAAGCGACAGATGGGAAAGCAGACAGCAGCCTCCAGCAGCAAGTGGAGGACGAGAAGGCAAGACTTTTGATCGGCTTCAGCACCGCCGACAGGAGCTCCAGCAAAAAGAGCATCTTCAGTCGCCGCAAATGAAACTCCTTCAAATAGGTGATGTCTTGAAGAAGCGCTGCTGTACCTTACAGCAGTACCCATCAGTGGGAAAGGGGGGGCACTATGATAAACAAACCATGTCTGAGGTCCCTCTCATCTTCACCAGTGGTGCCTTTAATCGTCCACGCTGGGTGTGGACATGAAAACCAGCACCATGTTCAAGACGTGATTACAGGCAATGAGAGGATGAGAGATTGTCATTCTACTGTCTAATATGAGTGCTGTACACCTAACATTGTTTTGCTCCTGTTGTGCCATAAATCATTTCAACATGTTTAAACTTAAACTACAAGTAGGATTAAATTATCTTTATCAATTAAGATAACATCCTCGCAGCAATTCAACGGTTTATCTTTCCGTTATCTTTATTTGTGTTTCAAGCATTGTGACGCGCCTCCTGCTGGATCAGGAGATACTTCTGTATGTTGTCATACGGAGAAGCAAGAAGAATCTGAAATTCACATATACTGGAAAGCCATTTCATCGCACTAATAGTGAAATAGCCAAAAAGAAACATCAAGATTTTGACCGCTGTTGAGCTCAAGATTAAATTGTACTTTGTTAACCACTGTTTTACTGTACCAACTACATAGTGCAATACAAAAGCAAATGGACTGAAGATGAGTTGTTTTCTGGAAGTCATGGGAAGCTTCTTGTTTTCTGCCAGTTGTGCAGCCTGTCTGATTAATGCTTTGTAATTTTAACACTATGGCACTTTTTACACAAAGTATTTTCTGATATTTTTGTATCTGTGGTTATCTTCTGTACCATTTCAATAATGTCTTCTGATGCTGCTGATGTTTGCTTGTCAGTTTCAAAAGCGAAAGATGTTATTTCAGCTTGAATGTTTAAAAATGAGCACTATATTTCGATTTTCGTTCCTACACTTTGTCACACTTTTTCTTTGTACAAATATTGAAAGGTATTAAATGTCACGGAGCATGTACATTTATATTTGTCAATGAAATAAAATCAGGACCCAATGAGCTCTTCAAACCATTCGTTTCTGGATTGGTCGTGATTTAAAGCTTTGATGCATTTTATTATTAAGTAATCAATAATCAGTTCTAATAAGGATGCATCAATCATAGTATTTCTCTAAAACAGTTAACAGTGTGTGTAAGAAATTCTTACACAGACTGAAAGATATTGCGAAGATTTTATAGTCACGTGTAGCTTCCAGAATTTCCTATAATAATTTTATCGCTCAGTACGTTATTACAAATACATTTATTTATTTTTCTACTGGACTTTAGAAACCACTTCCATCCCAAAGTATGCGAGTTACGTAATCAATCGATTATGACGTTTCAGATGCATAAGCGTGAGCATTATTTATATGTAAATATTAATGAGTGGGCGGCGCGCTCTCATGTGTATCAAAGGTTTGGACTCCGACTTATGTGCTTGATAAAACCACGTTATTATGTGTGGATATAAAAGATAATATAAGTAACTGATAATGGGATTCACGCTTTCCTGACGGACTTCTGTGGGAGAATAGGTTTGTTTTTATGGTGGCTCGCAAGTCGTTTTCTTTATTGTTTATAAAATGTGATGGGCGGCGACGGGAGTAAAGATAAGGTAAGAGTGTTTACACACCTCACACTGAATAACAGAGTAATAAATTGTACAAAAACGCCGGGTGTACACAGTTGCATCGCTCTCATTTAAATATTGATTGTGCTTTGTAGTTTCGTGGGACTAAAATAGAGGCTAAAATCTCAATTTCATGAGGTAAAATGACATTGACGCGTGAGAGGTTGTCTCGTGTGTTGTTCGGTGAGATGTGATAATATGCTCTTAAATATATTAAGGTTCTTTATTAATATCGATAGTCCCATAAAGAACCTTTAACATGGAACCACTGATGATATTGATCCATACAATCAATTTGCTCAAATTACAGTTACACAACATTACTCAATGATTGACAGATTATTAGTTAATACAAAAATATGTGTAGAAATGTAGAAAATAATGAAAACGTACAGGCTAAAGTAAACTTTTACCAATGTGTTATTATACAATTTAGCCAAAAAAATCTATTCAATAACATTTTGTTCACACCGTCTGTATTATGCCAATTGATATTATATTTTGCTATACAATGCTCATATATTTTAAGTGCAACCTAATTCTTTTGGAGCCATATAATGCTTTTCTGTTATATGTTATCATAAGTGTTTGTGATTTTCTACAGTAGTTCATCATTGATGTCCTCTCGACTGCAGGCATCATCATCACTGGTGAAGAGGAGATCCCTGTCATGTCATCAGGGCTTCCTGTCTCTCTCGGCTCCGCTTGTTCATCACAGTCTACTTAGACGCAGCGACCAGCGCAGAGAAAAGCCCATCTCTCAGCAATCTCAGCCCTCAGACTCAAATCCTGAGGGGCCTCGTCTAGAGTGGACACTGCCGGGCTTTATTTCCATTTTCCTGCCGGAATTCCCACACAGGTTTACTGGACACATGCATTTGCAGGTAGTTATTTGACAGGAGTCATAAAATCCTTTAAAAATGTGACCTAAATCGCAAAGCCAAAAAAAATACATTATTTACTCCCGTTGTTCCCAACCCATATATGACTATGTTCTGTGGAACATAAAAAGACACATTTCGAAGAATGAAAGTCCACAGATGAAAGAGTTATACAGGTTTGGAACGACATAAGGGTGAGCAAATGAATGCTATTTAAAATTTTGGTGAACTGTCTCTTGTTTAGCATACTTTTATCAATAGTAGTTATTTCAGAAATAATAAACTTTTAAAGAATATACCTATAAAGTGAATATATAAGAATATAAAGTGCAAACTGAATGCTTTGGACACTTAGTTGTATGTCAACTGATATTAAATGAACATGCATCACATTTCAAATAGTATAGTGAATGCAATTAGTTGAACTCAAGAAGTCTTTTTGACAAACTTAAGTAGAACTTGTAATTACATCTTTATATTTAAATTTGTCATGAAAATATAAGTATACTTAAGTGGCCTTTTAATTTATTAATATTATATTATCTGCAAGTACAGTTTTGAAAAAATATGCAATTAAGTGCACTTTGTTTTATCAATGAGTACCTTTAAATCCTGTGACTTTTTTTCTCTCTCTTTTTCTCTTTTGTAACTAATGATCTTTTGTAACTAATCATGTTCTCAGATTCTTGGTTTTATAGCTAAAGGTTCTTTTGGTCCAATCCTGAAGGTGAAGGACCTGTCTAAAGATGAGACCTACGCTATTAAGGTGATTTTTATTTAATTGTTTTAATGCCTCGTTCTAAATTTTCAGCCCTTTTATGATCCTTTTTCAAAGTGTGATGCGTTTGCTACACTGCCTTCTTCACTTCACTGCTGGTTAGGTTTTACGCAAAGCTGATGTTTTGAGACATGGAGTCCTCCAGCAGTCCAAAGAAGAGGTGATAATTCAAGTGAGTCACACTGCGCTCTGTGTCGGCTATGGCTCGTCTGATCTAGTTCTAACCGGGCCAGTGATACATGGACAACACTGACTTCCTCTCAGTCAATGCCCTATAAGCATGCGCACATTTCAGACTTCAATTGTTTTGTTCATTCCATTAGAGTTGACTCTCATATCGTCTCAGCGCCTGCACTCATGTCCATCTCATTTTGTGTTGTCAACTGTTACGTTGTAGCGACAAGTCAGGCATCCTTTCCTCCTCAGTCTCCGGGACTGTTGGCAGAGCCAGAGAAATCTCTTCATCAGTGAGTCACACCACATATAAACTCCCTCTCCCTCTCTTTTCCTGTGTTTTAAAGCAGGCTTCAAACTGTGGTCCGGGAATCCTCAGGGGAAATGAGATTTTCCTAAATGAGATTTTCCTTTAGCTCAAACAGTAGAGTCTGGCGCTTGCAACGCCAAGGTCATGAGTTCAATTCCCAGGGAAAGCAAGAACTGATTAGAATGTCAATGTGTTCCTTCAATGCAATGCAAGTCGCTTTGGAAAAAAGCAATTGCCAAATGCATAAATGTAAATTAAAAAGATCTGTCCGATGCTTTACTCTTATTTGTTTTTTTCCTTTCTCATTGTCATGATTCGTTCTATGTATTTTTGTTTCTGAACCATTTCGCCGAATGTTCTTCTCTCCACATGCGTTCTTCAGCTAGAGCAAGCTAGGAGACTTAATCATTGTGTTTTGTCTTCTTCCTTTCCAAAGTCTCCCTCCGTGACCCTGTGACAGACTGAAATTGTGTCACTGGCTTGTGATTATACTCAAAAATACTGCTCCAGTTCATAACATGCTTGAATCAAATCCCTTTAGAGTTTGAGCTATAAGAAGGTGGCCTCAAGGTCAGGCCACTCAGTCTACTGTGGCATTGTCTCTCACACCTGTGTGTTTGTCTTCAGTGTGTGATTACTGCAGCACTGGAGACCTGTATACTTACTGGACACTGAAGGGTCGATTTGATGAAAGAGATGTTTGCGTGTTTGCTGCTGAATTGGGCTCTGCCTTGGGTGAGTTTTGTTAAATCTATAATGTTTATGACACTACATGCTTTTAATTTGTATTTAAATAAACTAATATGTTTAGTCTTAAATCATTTTCACACAAAGGTGTTGTAGATTTGTATCAATGACGGTCTAAGTAATATGCAACCACATTTTTTTTTCTTTTCTAGGATTTTTGCATGACTTCGGAATAATTCATAGGGATGTGAAGGTATTACAATATCATACAGTACCTTTTTATTTAGTTTGACTGCTATGTTTATGTATTCTGGTTTCTGACTGAAAGTTGTTTCAAGTTGAACATTGAACACGAACAAGGAATATTAGAATGTTTATAACTTTTTTTGTATAAAAATATAACTAAAGAGTTGATAAAAGTTTGTGTTCAGCCCTATAAAATACATTTTGTTCTTAAACAGATGGAGAACGTCCTTCTGACTGATAAAGGTAAAGACTGCAGCATTGTGGGAAACATCAGTGAAAGCCATGCACCACCATATACACTTACCTAAAGGATTATTAGGAACACCTGTTCAATTTCTCATTAATGAAATTATCTAATCAACCAATCACATGGCAGCTGCTTCAATGCATTTATGGATGTGGTCCTGGTCAAGACAATCTCCTGAACTACAAACTGAATGTCAGAATGGGAAAGAAAGGTGATTTAAGCAATTTTGAGTTGTTGGTGCCAGACGGGCCGGTCTGAGTATTTCACAATCTGCTCAGTTACTGGGATTTTCACGCACAACCATTTCTTGGGTTTACAAAGAATGGTGTGAAAAGGGAAAAACATCCAGTATGCGTCAGTCCTGTGGGAGAAAATGCCTTGTTGATGCTGGAGGTCAGAGGAGAATGGGCCGACTGATTCAAGCTGATAGAAGAGCAACTGTGACTGAAATAACCACTCGTTACAACCAAGGTATGCAGCAAAGCATTTGTGAAGCCACAACACGCACAACCTTGAGGCAGAACAGCAGAAGACCCCACCGGGTACCACTCATCTCCACTACAAATAGGAAAAAGAGGCTACAATTTGCACAAGCTCACTAAAATTGGACAGTTGAAGACTGGAAAAATGTTGCCTGGTCTGATGAGTCTCGATTTCTGTTGAGACATTCAGAGTCAGAATTCGTTGTAAACAGAATAAGAAAATGGATCCATCATGCCTTGTTACAACTGTGCAGGCTGGTGGTGGTGGTGTAATGGTGTTGGGGATGTTTTCTTGGCACACTTTTGGTCTCTTAGTGCCAATTTGGCATTGTTTAAATGCCACGGCCTACCTGAGCATTGTTTCTGACCATATCCATCCCTTCATGACCACCATGTACCCATCCTTTGATGGCTACTTCCAGCAGGATAATGCACCATATCACAAAGCTCGAATCATTTCAAATTGGTTTCTTGAACATGATAATGAGTTCACTGTACTAAAATGCCCCCACAGTCACCAGATCTCAACCCAATAGAGTATCTTTGGGATGTGGTGGAATGGGAGCTTCGTGTCCTGGATGTGCATCCCTCAAATCTCCATCAACTGCAAGATGCTCCTATCAATATGCCCAACAATTCTAAAGGAGCTTTCAGCACCTTGTTGAGTCAATGCCACGTAGAATTAAGGAAGTTCTGAAGGCAATAGGGGGTCAAATACAGTATTAGTATGCTGTTCCTAATAATCCTTTAGGTGAGTGTATAATATTTGTACATTTGTACAATTTTGTTGGTTATTGTTAATAGAGACAGACAGACAGACCATATATGTATTTTGTGTTTTTGGATTGTTTTTCAGATATCAACTCTTTTAGTTTTCGGTAAAAGGAATTCTGGAATAGAAATATTAATGCCGTCTCATTTAGGTCACCTCCGCTTGACTGATTTTGGGCTGTCTCGCCGCCTTGAGCGTGGGGATAGAGCGTTTACTATCTGTGGCACAATACAGTACATGGGTGAGGCTGGAATCTGAACTGCACTTGTTTTAAACAGGATAGGATTTCTATAGTAAGACTGTGTTTACCATCAAGTATATCTGGCAGTAACTAAAGACATGTATAGCTCTAAGCAACTGAGCTATTTCTCTAAAAATGGATATTTAATTACATTATCTGGTCATTAAACAGCTCCTGAAGTCCTGAGCGGGGGCCCGTACGGCCATGCTGCAGACTGGTGGTCTCTTGGTATTCTTATCTACGCTTTAGCCACTGGAGGGGTAAGCCACATCCAGAGGCGATATTACAAGATGAGCATCAAACTTGATGGATGCGTCACAAAATCACCTCTGGGAAAATGTGCAGATCTCAGTGAACGTGCTATGGGCTGCTTATACAGACCATCTGAGCCTTTTCTCTTTATTATTTTGATTTGTTTTTAGTTTCCTTTGCCTGCGGAAGCAGACCACTGTAGTATGATGACCAGGGTCAGTGAGTATCCATATGACATGCCTGCAAGCCTCAGTCCAGCTCTGGCCTTTCTGCTCATAGAGGTGACATCCGTTATGATTATATACAGTGCATGTTGCATTATGTATAAAGATGTCAATTTAAAATATATATATATATATATATATATATTGTATGTTATGTATAAAATACAAATAAATATAAAAAGTATTTGTATTAATATTTTTAGCAATAAATATTATTAATATCATCTTATGTTTATGGTTTTAAACAATATATACATATTTACATTATAATATATACATTTTATATATTTGTGCTGTAAAATTGATTAATCATGATTAATCACATCTAACAAAAGTTAGTGTTTATATATATATATATATATACACACTTATGGATCTATTGTGTATGTAATTTATTGTTTGAATATACATACAACAATATATATATATATATCCATGATTTGACGGGTGGATTTCAGCAGTGCCGTGTATTGCAGTCACTCCTACTGGCGGGTTGAATTTTAACCATCAGAAATATCAAACTCATTCCAATGTAGTGTTAAAAATATCGATTTTGATACATATCAATACAGAAATATATAAAACGCTTCCAATACTCATTTTACGCAGAATATATACACGGTACCAGCTGCTTTCTTGGTCTCTCATCTCTCCGACAGGGAGTTGACATACATACCCGTGTCTCTTACACTTATTTCATTTGCTCAGGATGAATATTGTTGATGTTACAAAGCTTGAATCTCTGCGTGGGATTGTGCATAATTTTGTTCATTACCACAGATTTTCTGCTCACATCCAAATTCCACACATATCAAGCCACCCCTCTTAAATTGAGTACTTTATCGCTGCATATTACACTTAAACCATCTCATGAAATGGTCAAAATGCTGAGTATTCACATAAGCACAGTCAGTTGTGTAAACCGTTGAGGGAAAAAACGCATGTGTAACAGTATAATGGATAATATACCTGCAGCTAAATTATGAGATAGCATTAAAACATGTATATGGTAGTTTCCCCCCAAGCTATCAGTCACAATTATGGCCAGTGAAAATGCTGAATGGCTAGTAACTTTGGAAAACCACTGGTGCGCAACGTCAAGTCCTGTATGTATATATGTGTGTGTGTGTGTGTGTGTGTGTGCAATTTAACATTACATTTGTTATTATTTATGGATGTATTTTTATAAAAGTTCAAGGAAGAAGAAGGTGGGAACCAGCAAATGTTTAACATAAAATTGAATCCAAAATTAAATAAACAACAAAACAAAAGTAAAGCAGCAGCCCCTCACAGACAACATCCGCATAAAAACATATTGCTGAATGTTTATGATAATGCCCAATATTTTAATGTGTAGGATATAATTTGTTGGTAATTCATATTGAAATACACTTGCAAATGTATTAAATTCTACTTAAATTACCATTCTGTTTGCTACTTCATTACATTTTTGTTTCCTACTTAAAAATCAAATTCAGGAATTGAATGTGGAATATTCAGGGATGCTCATTTCAGTTCTGAATGGCACAAACGTGTTGTTTACATACTCAAACCAGTCTTTCTAAAACACTCTGTGACTCTGTGTCAAATTGTAGCTCCTATGTAAGATCCCCACACGTCGCTTACGGTGCCTGGAGCACTTCCAAAGCCAGAAGTTCTTCCGCGGCATATCCTTTGATTCCCAGCTGCTGCAGAAATGTCCCATTAAGCCAATCCTCGATCTGAAGAATCATCCTGACCTGTCGGAAAGGTCGATGCGAGGTTTATCGTCAGATCTGCTTCAGAATTTTGAGTGTGACCTGCTGAACTCTCCATTGACCCCTGTGGATTTGCCTCCTACCTTGATGGAGACTGAAACAAAGGCAACCGGAAATAGTTCCCCATGAAAAAAGAAAATGAACTAACTCTGTTTTCTCTGAAACACAACGTTTTGCCAAAGACACGATCAAATATGACAGTATTTTTTGATAATTCGCCCACATAAACCACAATTTATGTGACTATGTGACTATCAAGTGTCAGTATTGAGTTGTTTTAGTCCTATTTAATAATCAGATTTATTTTTATCTGATTATGCCATTTTTTACCTCACATTTGTTTAATTTTGAATTCACTAATGAAGTATTTTTAGAATATAAGAACTGTTGGGTTTTGTTCATAAGTTCCTCTCTATATTTTCACTTGTTTTTAAATTTAATTTATATATTTATACTGCTTATAGTGCTGCCCTGTTTAATGGGACACCAGGAGTGTGATGATCTGACTGTGATAAATAAAAATCATCATGCTTACACACAAAGTATACTGTGATATTAATACTGAGCAACATTTCAGACACAATATTGCCAGTTAATAAAAAAAAACAAGTTCCAAATGAAGATACAGAATCAATAAAGAATCAACGTATGTGCATCTCTGTGCAACACAGAGCAAGTGTTTAATTTCTGAAGTAATCAGTGTTTTTGAACAAATCGCTAGAGTTAATGATTCAGTGGCTCCCCCATAAAAGGTGGCTGTCCGAAATCGCATACTTTCATTAGCATATTTACAGTTGGCAGACGCTTTTATCCAAGCAACTTACATTGCATTCAAGGAACATTCTAATCAGTTCTTGCTTTCCCTGGGAATTGAACCCATGGGCTTGCCGTTGCAAGCACCACTCTCTACTGTTTGAGCAACAGGAAAGCCCCTTATGCAAGTACTTCAGTTGAATAAGTAATTACTTCACAACCTAGAAAAGTATGTTCTATATAATACAAATGTGTGCAGTATTAATATAATCCAGAGGTACATTCCATGTTGTCATTATCATGTGACCTCAATCAGTTGTGTCGCTTCACTACCATGCACAAATCCTCTTCCGTGGTCTCATGGGATAGTAAAGTGTTGGCAACCGGGTACTTTTTGCCTACTCTTTTATGAGTTTTGTGAACTCTGACATTATTTTCGGACTTTTCTCATGCACTGCTTTCCACTTACTATATGTATCTTACTATCACTTACTGAAGTATTTTGGATCCAGCCGGCCTATTCAACTTGAAGCGGTGATGCGCACACTTATCATTGTATAGCATTAAAACACCGCGAGAGGGATTCGAAATCATACAGAGCCGCCTAATCTCGCGATGCTTTGATGTCATAAACCGATCGCTCTGCTCAGCGCTGTTTCAAGTCAAACACGCCTAACGACATTTGACACTGTTTCTGTGGATTGAATCTGTTTTGAAAGAATTGGTTGAGGAAATGACTCAATTATACTTTACTCATAAAGACAGTTCTCTGTCGCCATCTACCTGTGTATCGATGTAATCTGCAGAAAGAGTAACTGAAAAATCACCACTAAGGCACAGAGTTGTTGGACTAACTGCTCTCCGAAAACAGTTTGAGAACCGGAACTATTAAATATAATAGGCTAAAACTAAAACTCATCGAGGCACAAGTTAGATTTAGGGAACACAGACAAATCACAAGGTTCAGGTGGAGACATGAGGAACTATTAAACTGAGGCACAGAAGTAAAACTATGTGCAATATACAGAGGGTATGTACAATGAGATATCTTATGAAATACACATTATATGAAATGTACAATAATGCAAGTAGAATAGCAGAACTATGTACAGTGCAATATATGTTGCAAATGGGGTAGGATTTAAAAAAAATCAGTTAAGTTACATATACATACATATACAAGTTACAATACAGTGAAGTGCAATAAAACTTAGTATTAGGGCACTTATTATGGTAAAAAGTTGCTGAATGATTGTAAACTAAATAAATCTTGGTTCACTCACTCACAGTTGGCTTTGATTATATTAATGAGTTCTCTGTCAAACTGTAAAGATCATTCTCAACATATGTCCCCAAAATAGACTTTGTTCATCAATTGATGTGGAGAATGAAAGTAGAACTTCATGTCATTACAATTCAAAAGATAGAATGGTACAATATATATCGGTAAATGATACCTGGAGACATTTCTCCAACTTTGAGACTTTGGTTTGACCTATTTGTGAGTGCAATGACAAACCCAAATGGGAGCAGCCTTAATAGGGCTGAAAATTGAACACCAGATAAAGCATCGTTATTAATGTTTTTAATTAGGTATCAGGAAAAAAATCACAGCCCCAGTAGAGGTGGCTTAAAATATCCGTAACTCTTAACAGTTCTCCTGTGAGTCTACTTGAGATGTGTTCGGTCCTTTATGTATAGTGAGGCATTGGGTTTCCCTCTAAACCTGCCATTTTTTCGGTTATCTTATTGTTTTTGTATTATGTTTTGAACGACATGGTCCTAAAATCTATGCCTTTTTCTATGGATATTACATATGATCTGCACATTTTTTTATTTAAAAGCCTATTTTAAATCCAAAAGCACTGATCACATCATTTCACAGCAGATCAATACATTGGTAAACTGAATCTCCCAACATTTTGTCCTTGAAAAACTAGATCATGAAGTAATCTAAAAATTCTACCCACCTGTATAGAACTTGAAATTATGCCATGACCCCACCTCATTTTTTCATCATACATATACTCGAATCTCAGCCGCTCTGTGACTGCCAACAATTTCCTAAGGGTATGATGGGAGTCTCATCTGACTAGGGATTTGAGGATTTGCCTTAGGATCTAATTATATTATTGACGGAATACAGACCTAACCCATGTTGCCTGGAAGATACTGCTTCCAACAGTTTACAAAGTTACTATAATACATAAAAAATGTGACTTATTGGTGTGATCAGACTCAATTTTCACTTGGCAGGCGATTAAAAAGGGCAAAAATTAGATTTGCACTAAATAAAGAGTACGTCATGAGTATGTAACTACCCAGAACCGCTTAGCAACACCCTGACAACAACCCACACTACCCTAGAAACATTTGCACGATTTAGAAAATGTAAAAATTCCATTCCATTTTGTGTAAAATAATGAGAATACAAGCTGCTAGAGAAATGGGATCAGGTGGGCAACCTTTGGTGGCCTTTAACACCACCCCCAATAACTTAATGAGGGCAGGACGTAAGCTCCGCCCTGCAAGTGTCAGCGTCCTCTGGGATATCACCTTCATAAAGAATTGGGACAGCGCCACTGTTAAAGAATCAGTCACGTCTCATCTCGTCTGTAGGAAAAAGCCCTTCTGGTCTGAGTCCTTCAGTCTGCTCTGATTTGGTGAGTATCGCTGTCATTCCATCTGTTGAATTTACTGCCTTGCCCATTCTGGATTACAATTCATTTGCGGAATTTTCAGTAGACAAACTTCATATAAGGTTTATATTAACAAAATGTTATGTTTTTACAAGTGAGTTATCATTTAGAAAATGTTTTTGAATGCTAAGAATCATGATCAGTTTCCAGATGCTGCAGAAATGTGTAATTGTGCTTAAATTCTAAAGGTTTAAAGGTTTTTAATCAGAATAAAGGGACAAAATTAAGAAAGGTTACTTTTAAAATAACATTTTGCCGTAAATTGGCAACTTCACCATTCATAAAGAGAGTAGTTTATGTACCGGTATGTGTAAGGCTTGTTAACAGCGAGTCTATGTACTTTAGTCGTGGTCGTGAAAAACAAAGCTGTTGCTGATATCAGTCAGGCTTTTGTGAAAGTGAATACGTGACATTTCTGAACAGAATAGCATTCAATACATAAGCGACAATTGCGTTGGATTTGTTCACTTAACTTTGGTTTAAGACAATCGCTTTCTAGAGATTGAACTGACAGAATCCAATTTCTAACTGATTAAGTATTCTTCTTCACTGGCTATAGACTAGAATAGAATCTGATGAATTTTGTTTGGATTTTGTGCCTTGATATTACAATTTTAACAGTTCCCTGATATTTCCAGGTTTTCTGCGCTCTAAAAAAAGTCTGTAAAATTAGGTCCCATCTGATTTTTCACTGGTGTTTAAAGCTGTCTATATGTTTCCATCAAGATGATTTACTCTTACTGTATCCTCAGGCTGTGTCAGACGTTTAGGATGACCCATCAGTTTCCTCCCCTCACCACTGAGCAAAAGAAGGAGCTACATGAGATAGCTTTGCGTATAGTGTCACCAGGGAAAGGCATCCTAGCTGCAGACGAGTCCATAGGTTAGTGGGACTTACTCCAGTTATTCGACAGAGATTGCAATGCCAAAGAAAAGCGCGAAAACTCACTATGGTCTTGTGCATGTTCTGACAGGCAGCATGGGGAAGCGTTTGAACCAGATAGGGGTAGAGAACAACGAGGAGAACCGCCGTCTCTTCCGTCAGGTGCTCTTCACCGCTGATGACCGCATTGATAACTGCATCGGTGGAGTGATCTTCTTCCACGAAACACTCTACCAGAACTCTGATGATGGCATTCCTTTCGTGAAGATGATAAAGGACAAGGGCATCACTATAGGGGTCAAGGTATGAAGTCTCACTTGGGTGGACTGGCGTACCTGTAAGCAATTTGCTTTGACGTGTTGAGCCCTGGTGCTCATGTAGGCACTGTGAGTTTGAATCTGGCTTGCAACATTTCCTAATCCCATTAAACCCATAACTTCCGCCTCTCTTTAGAATATCTTTAGAAACCTTAAAGGAACGTATTACTCTAAGGTAAAAATATGCAACTTTTAGGGGTAGATAAGGTAAATATTTGCCCCTTTAAGGGTACTGCCCCTATTGACAAGCTGTTGTGCCTCTAATGCTAGCATTTTTACACATTTTCTTTCTGGCAGTGCGTTTAAGTCAATGAGCTGATTTAAAAATGTTACATTTCAAAAACCTTTTGCCCTTTCTTCACAGGTTGACAAAGGTGTAGTTCCCTTGCCAGGTACTAATGGAGAGACCACTACACAAGGTATATCAAACATGTCTGTTCTTTGGATCTGAATATATGCCTATTCAATTCATTTCACTCTTGATATGGTAGACTAGGTTTCATGGTAGACTATTTTCACATTAGTTAATTGGCTCTTGAGTTCCAGTCAGTTTTGAGGTGTTTAAATATTATATTCTGGGTCATTTTGACCCACAGAACTTTTTTTATGTATTTTATGTATTTTTATGTATTTTGTTATGCCAGTTTCTCAACTACCTTATGAGCCTACATAGCATATATTTTAATTTGTTCATGCATGTGGATTTTGCCAGATTCATGCTATTTTAAATAAAAACTTCTTTTTTTTAAACATATATACATGTGTGTATATATATATAGATATATATATATAGATAGATAGATACTTCTTATAAGTAATACTTTTTTATTATTTGGATTTTGTGGAAAGACAAATGTTTAAAAATTAGTAAACGATGTTAACTTTGTTTGGATGTAATGTGTAAGAAGTTTTGTTTTCATAGTGAAATGTATTGAATCCAGTTGGGGTCATTGTGAGGCAGAACATACGATCGTACCTAAAATTTGAACATAATAAAATTGGAGCGCTGCTGTCTCCACAGGTCTGGATGGGCTCTCAGAACGCTGCTCTCAATATAAAAAGGATGGAGCTGACTTTGCAAAGTGGCGCTGTGTAATGAAAATCAGTGATACCACTCCATCAAACCTGTGCATTACAGAAAATGCCAAAGTCCTTGCTCGCTATGCTAGTATTTGTCAGCAGGTAAAATACCAACGAGGATAAATGTAGAGTTCTACAATACAAATAGAAATATGTTAAAGATCATATGTTAATGTTCCCAACTGTTCATCCAGCATGGGATTGTACCTATAGTGGAACCTGAGATCCTGCCTGATGGAGACCATAATTTGAAGCGTTGCCAGTTTGTCACAGAGAGGGTTGGTTTTTATTCTTACTTTTTAATGCAACTTCTTAAAGGGATAGTTCTCAAAAATGAAAATTCTGTTATCAATTACTCACATTCATGTCTTTCTGCTGTGAAACATAAAACTTTATTGTCCATACATTGAAAGTCAGTAGCTGAAATGTGTTAAGTAAATAAATTTGAATATTTTGTGTTCCTTTGAAGAAAAGATAAAGTTTTGGAACAACATGAGGTTGAGTAAATTACTTTTTTTCAACCATCTCTTTAATATGCTTGACACATTCAAAATTGCTGGATTAATCATATTATTTAAATTTACTGTCATTGATTCAGGTGCTTGCAGCGGTTTACAAAGCCATGTTTGATCATCACGTGTATCTGGAAGGCACACTACTCAAGCCCAACATGGTGACCCCTGGACACAGCTGCCCAACCAAATACAGTGCAGAGGAGGTTGCCATGGCAACAGTCACCGCTCTGCGGCGTACTGTTCCACCTGCAGTCACGGGTGAGGATATATTTAAAAATGTAAGCCTGGTTTCAAATTTACTGACGAGTCTGGACGCTATGTGATCACAGACTTCCTGCACTTTCAGGGGTGACCTTTCTCTCAGGAGGTCAAAGTGAGGAAGAGGCCTCCATTAACCTAAATGCCATCAATAACTGCCCACTGGTGAAGCCATGGGCTCTTTCCTTCTCATTCGGCCGAGCTCTGCAGGCCTCAGCTCTGAAGACCTGGCGTGGACAGAGAGAAAACGAGACCGCCGCAACCGAGGAATTCATCAAACGAGCAGAGGCATGTCAAACAAATCTATAGAGATATAAACTAATGAATGGATGGATGGATGGATCCATAGATAGATAGATGGATGTTTAATTTTTCTATCTAACCACTTCTCTACTTCTGTCTTTTATCTTCAGATCAACAGTCTGGCATCCCAAGGGAAGTACACATTTTGTGGTGACAGCAGCGGAGCCACTGGTCTATCCCATTACCTTTCCAGCTATGCATATTGAAATGCTGCTCATTCCCATATTCCAGCTTTAGCTGAAAGCTAGCAAATTTCACTGCCACTTCAATATAAAACTCTTAAACATATGTAGATTAATTATTATTATCATAATCAGTGTGATGTCCATATAAAACAGCATATGAAAGTGATTGGTAAGTGAGTTTCTGAGATTGTGAAAATCTGTGGTATTCTCTGCTTGTCTTAAAAAATAAAAAAATTAGTTTATGTTGCTATGAAATTGAACAAGTTATTTAGATTAACTGATACGTTTATTAGCCTATTAAAGTTACGGTTGACTGTGTAATATTGATCCTTATCACTTACTGTCAAAATGTAAGGGATTCTAATCGGATAGTTATAAGGATCTGTGCTATATGCTTTTGTAATCTAACCTTTCATCGTCTAAAGCTTTAATAAAGCCTTTTGATTCCTCTGATGAAGAACAACAACAGTATGGATTACAAGTTTGTGAGTTATTATGAGTGTTTGTATTGACAAAAAGTGAAAATAAATTATTGACAACCGGGATATAAACTGAAAATGCTGCAATAAAGTTGTGAAGATAGAAGATGTGTTTGGATTGTAATCTTTGAATACACACATGTGCGTGCACACACACACATATTGTATTTTCATGTTTTATGGGAACTTTCTATAAACAAATAGATTTTTTGATACTGTACAATATGTTTATTCAATCCCCTTAAACTAACTCTACCCCTGAACCTATCCATCACAGAAAACATTTAGCATTTTTACATTTTCAAAACACATCACTTAGTATGACATCACTTAAGTTTTTCCTCATGGGGACCAAAAAATCTCCTCACAAGGACAAGGATTTTGTATATTGTCATCTCTCAGGGGACATTTTGTCCCCATAATATAGGATTTACCAAGACACACATATATAGGATATTGGCCAAAGTACATTTAAAATAAATAAAATAAAATATACATTTGAAATGTTTTACTATTTTCATCTTTGTCTCTGTTTAACTGTAATTTATAGTTTACCTCAGCAGCCGGTGCAAGCAATTAGTAGCACATTGCCCCAATACCAGAATAAACCGCTGTAAATGATAGCTTAGCATTCTTTACTTATTCGTACTCATTTCCCACCCACAGAAACCTTTTTATTATTATTATTTTAGACGTCGCTGTAAGACCTATTTCCCGTCGCGGATGTAGCCACCGCAATTGCCCGCCAAACAGCCCTTTTCTCCAGATTCCTCCGCGCGGGTTTGAGCGCGCGCCCGCTGAAGAGGAAGCGACCCGCGCGACTCTAGAGGAAACACGCTCTCGGTGTGCGTGTTCGAGCGGCGCTTCAAACAATAGTAAGTCTCTTTGTTTTGAATGCGATTAGTAGTTAGGCTAACTCTACGTATTTTGGAAGTTAAACGCACATCCGTTGTTTATCAGACTCGAAAAGTGTGTTTTATGTGTTTAGCAGGAAAATCTGTGCGGAGATGTCTGGTGGCGGTGTGATCCGCGGCCCTGCTGGGAGCAACGATTGCCGCATCTATGTGGGTAATCTGCCCCCTGATATCCGCACTAAAGATGTCGAAGACGTCTTTTACAAGTACGGAGCCATTCGAGATATCGATCTGAAAAACCGGCGAGGCGGTCCTCCATTCGCCTTTGTCGAGTTTGAAGACCCCAGGTGTGTAAAACTGAACCTTGAGCCTTTAGCTAATACGCTAGCCTGTTTGTTTCAACGTTACGTATTTCAGTTCTTAAGTGACCTGAATGTTTAAATAAGAACATGTTGCTTTTTGACACGGCATTTTCACAATATAGTTCTCGCTCTATCTTTAATAAAAGCGCGCGCTTATGTGTATACAAGTCGTTTTACTTTTGTTTTTTATGCTAGCATGCTAATTAGCTTAGCTTTTTTCACCATGTTTCTAGAGCTCAGTTCTATGTTTACTAATGCTTAATGGGACAACTTTTAATTATCCATTTTTAATGTAAATGTGGTGTTTAATCTTCAGTCTTGATGTTTAATTTGCTCTGTTAAGGTTAAATAACTACACCAGGTTTGGTTATGTAAATTTACTTTGTAACTAGACAAATGAGTTAAGTTTGATTCAAATTAGCTGCAGTGAGTTTTTGCTGAAAAAAAAGTTTGTCACTAACGTTTTCTGTATTTTGAGACAGTTTTGGTTTATTTTTACTCCTATAGTTTATTGACTTTTCATGCCATTGACATTTGCATGCTTTTCATCTTTCCTTCAGAGATGCTGAAGATGCTGTTTATGCTCGTGATGGCTATGACTATGATGGCTATCGTCTTCGAGTGGAGTTTCCGAGAAGCGGGAGAGGGATGGGAAGAGGTGGTTTTGGTGGCGGCGGAGGAGGAGGTGGTGGCGGAGGGGGTGGTGGTGGTGGGGCTCCTAGGGGTAGATATGGACCCCCATCCAGACGTTCAGAGTACAGAGTAATCGTTTCAGGTAAAGTAGCGTCAGTTTTAATTAATTTAAGAGCCGTTTGAAGTTGTATTGAGTGTTGTGTTTCACCCCAGGGCTTCCACCGAGTGGGAGCTGGCAGGATCTGAAGGATCACATGCGTGAAGCAGGTGATGTATGTTACGCTGACGTTTTCCGAGATGGAACTGGTGTGGTGGAGTTTGTTCGCAAGGAAGACATGACCTACGCCGTTCGAAAACTGGATAACACAAAATTCCGGTCGCATGAGGTAGGTTTGAGATTTTAATCCAAACATTTGGATATGCTTAGCATTGGAATATTCTTAAGGTAAGCAAATTCAGAAAATAAGGACACCCACCCTTGTGAATAGCGAACGGTTGCTGTATTGTTTTCTAATTAATCTGTGGTTATTGAGGGGGGGAAATTGCTGCTGATTGTTGCTGAGCTTTTTTCTTATTTTTATGTGTTTTACATGGCTGGAGTTTTCTAGGGTATCAATTTATACCAATCAGTTTCATGTTAATGTGAAAAATAAATTAAGAGTTTAAGTGCAAGGTAAAATTCAAGAGATTTTGGACGAGCCATTTAAAGTTACATTTTGGGGGGAAACCATGACAAAATAGAAGTTAAAAGCTGTGCGTCGAGCATTAGTTTGACATTCTTAAGATTAAGCATTTGTTATTTTTTTAACAGTTCAGCACTAAGTTTTCACTCCTATTACTGATTTTAAAAACGATTGTTCAATTAATCTCTTATCGGACAGATTTCTGAATGTAGTTATTATCAGCCAAATCCAGTATCGGTTGACCTCTTCTTGTGAATGCCAAAGGTAAACAGTGTCAAACTAGACGTCTTGTGTAGTCAGTGCTAACTGGTTAATGGAAATGGGGGAAACTGGTGTTTTGAGGGCAACCAAAGAAGTCTGGTAAGTATAGTGACAATGTTAGCATGATTATGCGTTACATTTGCTCAGTGGAAAGTTCTTTCTCTGCCAGGGAGAAACTGCGTACATCCGCGTGAAGGTGGACGGTCCTCGCAGTCCGAGCTATGGAAGATCACGGTCAAGGAGCCGCAGTCGCAGCAGGAGTCGCAGCCGCAGCAACAACCGTAGCCGAAGCTACTCCCCGCGCCGCAGCCGAGGATCCCCTCAGTACTCCCCTCGCCATAGCCGTTCCCGCTCTCGGTCCTAAAGTGCTCCGCTTTGGTGGAGCCCGTGAACCATTTATTGTTTTAATTTTCTTTTTTTACAGTCTTTACGCATCACAAACCCCATGTTTTAATTTCCTCCCTGTTTTGAGTCCATTATTTTCTTATGAGTGTCCTATGTTCCGTCTTCTCCCCTCCCATTGGTTATTTTTAAACCTATGTTTTAACTGACTTTGTTTTGGCCATCACTTTTTTTATTTTTCTTAATACAAAGTGGACGTCTTTTTCATAGACCAAACAAAGGGTTATGTAATGACTCCCAATATTTTTGTAAATGCCATGTATGTTTAATGGGATGGTGGGTTCCACAATTGTTTTATGCTGTCTTCCTCTAGACGTGACAGAACTGATGCTTTGTAATAAAGGATTATTAAATCTATACTTTGTTGCCTAAAAGGGTGAATTTGAGCATTAGAACAATCCTCCATTACGTCTAGAAAGGGGGTTATTTGGGTAACTACTAATATGAGATTTTTCACGTCAGATGGCAATTGTTTGCATTGTAAACGTATATTAGTTGGGTTTTTGTGTTCAAAGATGCAACTTTCACAACCTGTTTGAATTGGTCTTAGTGTTAGGTTAGTTTTGATGGTCTGTTTTGGCCTTAATGCTGTATGCATGCATCAAAGAAGGCAGGTTTGAGTGGATTTGACTCTAACTCTTTACCTCCTTTGTCTTGATTTTGCTGGTATCTTAAGGTTTGGATTGGAGGAGAGGCTCAGTGGATGCCGGATCACTGGGATCAGTGCATAATGAAGATAGGATAGGGAATGCTGGAAACATGGAACAGGATCAATTGCTCCCAGGATCATAGGATTTTAAGACCACAGTTCAAAAGTACTTCCCTGCCCCCCTTTATTTTCTTTATACCTCAGTGGAATATGTAGACGTTTTGGCCCTTCACATTTAACACATTGGAGGAGCAGATGCTGGAGCAATCAATGGGGATGGAGTCGACAGGAACCGTATGGTAAATGGGGAAATACATTTGGGATGGGGGGAATACTCAGGCATTTTTAGATTTACACTGTTCTGATGTGGACAGTAGATGCTTTAACACCACTAGCATTTTGTTTCTTTTTAGTGACGTTTTTTGCCTAAATAAAGCTTTCATTGGTACAGAAATGTGTCTGTCTTTTTAATGCTTCTGAATGGATGAATATAAAGTTATGATTTTGACTCTTGTTTATAGGTTACCTGAAATTACAATTTTCTTAAATTCATGCAGTGTCAAGTATGTCTAATAAGATATTTAAGTTTTTTTTTTACGGTTCATACAAACTAAATGGGGTCTGAAAGATATTGCAAATATATACAAATATTTTTATTTAACATTAGAAAGTAGTCCACTTTGGAAAATATTTGAGGGTGAATAATGAAGACAATGAATAGTTTTGTAGCGACTGTAAACCCCAGTTAGGATAAGTGAGAATGAAAGAAAAATAGATTATCAAAAGAATATATCACGAGCTGGTTGTTTATCACTAATAAAAACATGTTAATGCAACCACTGAATGAGCCCCAACTGACAAGTCATATTAGCAATAAACAAGAACCATTTTGCTATGTTGCGATATAAAACTGGAAATACTGACTGATGCCAACCCGAGTTTAGTTGTAATTTTATAAACGTCAGAAAGCAATTGTATTTCTATTATATGGTTAGAATAAATTTTTGGGACAGTTTTATACTACGGTATAAGTATGAAAGTGCACTTTTTAGTAGCACTTAAATATCTCTTAAGTCTTACTTCTCTGTAGACATCAGAAATAATCTAATTAGAATTGCATTTCGTTTTCCCCCACACAATTCTATAAAACTCCTAAATAATCATCGTATTTGTCCCTTCTGGTTGCATTACACTTGTGTGGGCCATGAGATCCCTTTAACCCTGCAATCATTTATTATGACGTGTTTTCATTGTGAGTCTAATTTAAGCTATTTCCTGGCCTACACAGTCCTGAAGCGTATAACCAAACAAGCACATTTCCCTCTGGTCTCCGGTTAAAGATGCATTGTGGGATGAAATAAGATGCTGGCAGAGGGGCGCAGGGAGCGGCTGGTCTGCAGCCAATGGCGAGCGCTGTGTAGGACGGCATTGTGAAGAGCCAGGGATTTTAGCGCGGGCACCAGTCGGCGTTTGACTTGATCCTTATGTTCTTCTCCTAGCGTCAAAGCAGGGACATCCGAAACGACGAGAGCCCGTACGGCGACTGTTTTGCATCGCACATTTCCCTTGCTAAATATTGTTGACAGGTGAGTGGAGTAGTTTATCATCTCGCATGCGTTTTCAGCTTGATGCTTTTGTTTTAGATGATTAAATGGCGTTTTTTGTCGGGGGCGGTGGACAATATTAAACTCGCTGTAGCAAAGATGCATTCGACTTTGAGATGAAGACGCGCGGCGTGCGTCTGAGTCTCATTGATCTGCCGGAGCATTAAACGCGCGCGCAGTGAATGGAGGTGTGACGTAGCATTCCTCCATCCTGACCTGTCACTCACTTGATAGATGATCCAGACCTTAATCCGTGATTCAATCTACTGCCATCATGATTATTAGTTTAACTGCTAAATTAACACGGTATGAATGATCCTTCAACGCTTCTCTGTAGTAGTTTTGCATGTATACGTTTCAACCACATATTAATAGAACTAGTTAACCACTCAAGTACTTCTTTTAAAACAGGATTCTACTTCATTTGAGAACAATTTGACTAGATTCACTGGGCCTAGCATTACTAGTATGCAAAATGGCCTTCACTGGCTAGCTGTAAGTGATAGTGATGGATTGAAAGACCTTCTTGGTTCTCATGAAAGTATCTAGTGTCATTTGAATTACTTTAACAAATCAGATCCTCTCGGTGGATGGCTTTCTATCAGGAGTGTACCTGGCTTTGTCAGGGACGAAGCACCCATGAAAGGCCCCACTGTTTTGGGTGGCCGTGGAGACTTCACTAAGTTGCTTTCGACGTTTTCAGGCACCATGACCGACAGGAAGGCTGTGATCAAGAACGCCGACATGTCTGAAGACATGCAGCAGGATGCGGTGGACTGCGCTACGCAGGCAATGGAGAAATACAACATAGAGAAGGACATTGCCGCGTACATCAAAAAGGTGAGATCTGAGCCATGCTGTTATCTTAGACCCCCTGACGTGTATTTTTGTCGCATCTGCATTTTCCGTGTGCTAAAACCACGTTGTCTCATGTTACAGGAGTTCGATAAGAAATACAATCCTACGTGGCATTGCATTGTGGGAAGGAACTTCGGCAGCTACGTGACCCACGAGACAAAACACTTCATCTACTTCTACTTGGGCCAGGTGGCCATTCTCCTCTTCAAGTCTGGCTGAGTCTAGACCAGACCGGACCAGACCGTAGAATGTATCTCCAATGAAGACTGTGATGCACTGGTGGCTGATGTCATCTACGAATATTAAACGAGACCATACCATGACTATGCTGGCTGTGCACAACTGCATGGATCATATCCCATACTACTTGTGTACATGTTGCAGTTAAATTGCTTTTCATTAGAGGCCCTGAGTTTTTGTTAATGGTCCTTGCAGGTTTTTCCTAGCACATATGTTGTAAAAATAAAAAAACAAACAAAGCATAATAAAGGAAGACAGAAAATGTGAAGTATTGACCAGCACATATGTCTGCTATAAATGGATATATTTTTGGTGACTTAGTGCTGTAATATATTGAATGCAATGCGCTGTATGTCATTTTTGGGGTATTGGGGCAACGCATAGAAGCACATTTGGTTGTCTGGAGACGTGCCTGTATAGTTTGATTTTGAAGCATTCTGTTGTTCTAGAAGGAATGTTTTCGTCTGATTACCTCTGCAGTAAATGTATGTTTTATTTTCATTTGACGTTTGAGGTATTGTTCTGAGAGAGCTAGTATTGACTTTTGGATTAGATGTATGTATTTGAGATGCACATAAAATAAAGTTTAAGAGCAAAAACACCTCATTGTAAGTCGTATTACAATATGCTAACTCCATCAAGCTAATATCAGGTTGTTGTCCAGTCTTCACATGTAATTGTCTGCAAAAACCGGTTTCTGACTAATAAGATCGCACAACGGATTTATTTACCGTCTTCCTGTTCGCTATTTCAGAGTAGACTTAATTTGCATGTGTCTGTTTCTGCCTTTTTTTGAAGTTCTGATGTCTGTACTTGATCATATGTCTGTATAGTTTGCACATAGCATATGCCCACTCCGGTACCGCCATTGACAAAAGCGGCCTGCCCGATTCATTAAAACGTGATTGAAAAATGTTGTGTGTGTCGTCTCTGTAGTTTAGTCACTGTGCTTAATATCTGGGCCTAGGGATTGATGTTGTGCCAGGGCCTGCAGCGGCCATTATCAGCGCTGCTCCATTAGAGGGCCCCCTCTCATCGCACATCATCTCTGAGGCCTTCAGCCTGACGCGGCTGCTCACATGGAAAACTTGCGCTTAAAATGGTGAGAGACGGAGACCCCGGACTGTAGCACTCCTGCTGTATTTGTATAAAACGTGAATATGAGGGAATTGATCGCCTAATAGCTTTAGTGTTCTTGACGCCATAACGCGAGTGTCAAGTCTCAAATCATGTTTTAGCTTTGTGGATTTGAAATGTTTTTTTTCTCTTGTAATACAGTTGCAAACACATTTTTAGCAGCACTGTGTTAAACTAAAAGTTTTTCAGGACTGGTCAACATTAGACTGACAGAACATTAGGTATGTAGAGAGATAGATAGAACATTAGATGGGTAGGTAGAGAGAGAGAGAGAGAGAGATGGACAAAATGATAGATAGAACATTAGATGGGTAGGTAGAGAGAGAGAGAGAGAGAGAGAGAGAGAGAGAGATGGACAAAATGATAGATAGAACATTAGATGGGTAGGTAGAGAGAGAGAGAGAGAGAGATGGACAAAATGATAGATAGAACATTAGATGGGTAGGTAGAGAGAGAGAGATGGACAAAATGATAGATAGAACAGATTGGTAGGTAGAGAGAGAGATGGACGAAATTATAGATAAATGAATAGGTAGAGAGAGGTGAACAGATTGATAGAACATTAGATGGGGTAGGTAGAAAGAGAGAGAGAGAGAGGTGGACATATATTAGATAGATAGAATAGGTAGAAAGAGGTGGACAGAATGATTGATAGATAGAACATTAGATGGGTAGGTAGAGAGAGAGAGAGAGAGATGGATGAAATGATAGATAGATGAATAGGTAGAGAGAGGTGGATAGATAGAACATTAGATGGGTAAGTAGAGAGAGAGAGAGATGAACAAAACGATAGATAGATGAATAGGTAGGGAGAGGTGGATAGATAGATAGAACATTAGATGGGGTAGGTAGAGAGAGTGAGATGGATGAAATGATAGATAGACAGATGAATAGGTAGAGAGAGGTGGACAGAACAATAGATAGATAGAGAGAGGTGGACAGAACGATAGATGGATAGATAGATAGAATAGGTAGAGAGAGGTGGACAGAATGATTGATAGATAGATAGAACATTAGATGGGTAGGTAGAGAGAAAGAGAGAGAGAGAGATGGATGAAATGATAGATAGATGAATAGGTAGATAGATAGAGAGAGAGAGAGAGAGAGAGAGGTGGACAGATAGATAGATTGATAGAATGACAGAAAAACAGACAGACAGATGATCATTGTCAATATAATAATTTCCCATGGGATTAAAGTCGTTACATGCCTTCATTGCATACAGCCTATTTTTCCCCTCTCTTGATATATAATTTATTAACATAACATTATTTGTCAGCTGTGTTTATAACGTTCTTATGTTGTACTGATGTTGCTATGCTGGTATGTTGGTGTTTTTGCACTCATCCACCATCATATTGCTGAATGTAATCATGTGAATTCAGATAGCAATCACACCTGAGCAGCTCAAGAGTCTTTCGGTTTCTTTTACAGTCCATGATGCCTGATAAGATGTGCTGCTGCATGGCTCTGTTTTTCTCATTCTGATTTTATGGCTTTTTGCAAGTTTATTCTTAGCCGAGTAAAGTGCTTTGGAAGGGCAGGTCTTTAATCCATGGTTGCCCTATTTGCTACAGCGAGGTTAGATTATTTTAATTTGGCACACAATAATCAAATGGAATAGTCATATTGCGATATGATGATGAATGCGAATGAATTTATCCTGTATATGTTTTCCATTAAAGGTGTGAAGGTCCCATCTCCTGTTATCAAGTAATGTAAACGCCAAAAAGAAATGAAGAAGGATTTTAACACGCCTCTCCATGGTTCTTATCAAGATCACATAGTTTTCATGGTGATGTCAAGAGGGAACTGGGATATTTGTAGGCTGGAAAGGATAAGACAGACAGGATTTCCCCTGGTGAGTTAATGATTTCCTCACTTGATTTATTAAAACAGGCTAATTATGCTGTTCTCACTTGATGCAGAAGAGAAAGAAAAAAAGATGACCATACAAATATAGTCAGAATTGTTTAGAGCTAGAAAAATACACATCATTTTACATTTTTTTATTTATTTAAATTTACACTACTGTTCAAGAGTTTAGGGTTGGTGTGATTTTGTTTTTCTCACCATGGGTGCATTTCTTTTATTAAAAATACAGTAAAAAATTGTAATATTCTGAAATAAAATTACAGTTTAAATGAACTGCTTTCTATTTTATTATGTTTCAAAATATAATTTATTCCTGTGATGCAAAGCTGAATTTTCAGCATCATTGCTCCAGTCTTCAGTGTCAAATGATCCTTCAGAAATCATTCTAATATGAAGAAACATTTCCTTTTATCACTGTTGAAAACATTGTGCTGCTTAATATTGTTGTGGAAACTCAAGGATATTCAATATAACAGCATTTATTTAAAATATAAATCTGTCTTTCTTTCATTCTTTAGATTACACATTTTGGGTCAGAGTTTGTCCTTGCACAGGGGACATTTGGACGATTAGCTTCTTTAGCGTCATGCCCAATCTACCTTTGTGCCCCCAAGAGCAGTTTGTTCTAATAGCTTTGCTCTAAATTGGGGCCTAACAAAGCAATGCAGGAAATGTCTGAGGCAGTCACGCTGAACACCTGTAACGGCCATCAACCCCGTCCACTAAAGGAGAGATCCCCTCACACCCAGAATGCAACATATTACATTTTTTCAAATAGTTATTTGATCCCTTTTTTGATCTTCATGCGATCTTCAAGTTTATTTGATCAGAGTGTTCTCCAATACATTCTGAAGTATAATATCTTACTTTTGACTCCGCTACATTTCATTTACTTAAATCACTAGTGTGCCGTTAGAGATCGTCAGGTGTGCCGTGGAAAATTATTCAATTTCACCTCTTTGGGCAAAAAAAAATTTGTATTTTAAAAATACAAATTAATCATAAAATACTTTTTTCTTTGTGTTTATTTGATTCCCATTCAATACACATTGATAAGAATGACTGTATATTGTTAATATAGACTACAGGGTTTCATTTTTTAACATTTTCGGTTGGTGGTGTGCCTTGTGATTTATTTCAATGAAAAAATGAACCTTGGCTCCAAAAAGATTGGAAAACACTGACTTGTCATTTTCAATAATCCGATTTATATAAATCGATTTAATAAATATGAGTCGTTCATGAGAATAATGAGGGCTCTGAAAGTACATTATCGTTTGATTAATAATAATAATAATAATAATCAGTTACATTTATATAACACTTTTCCAGAGCTCAAAGCGCTTGGGAGGGGGGAATCTCCTCAACCATCAACGATATCTGAATGCTTTTTTTTTTAAAGAATGAACACTTTCTTCAGTGAGGATGCATTGAATTGTTCAAAAGTGACAGTAAAGATGTTTATAATGTTACAAAAAGTTGAAGTTTGAATATTAAAAAAAATATGATGCAGCTTAACTAGTTTCAACATTGTTAATAATAGTAAGAAATGTTTGTTGAGCAGCAACTCTTCATATTAGAATGATTTCTGAAGGATCATGTGACACTGAAGACTGGATGAATGATGATAAAAATTCAGCTTTGCATCACAGGAATACATTTGACTCTAAAATATATTAAAATAGGAAATGTTTATTTTAAATCTCCCAATTTTACTGATTTTCCTGCATCATTAATCACAGTAATGCAGTCTTGATGAGCTTAAGAGACTTCTTCTTTTTGTTTTTTTAATCGTACCAACCTAAAACATTTGAATGGTATGTCAGTATAGAAAGCAATCAATCAATCAAATTTTATTTATATAGCGCCTTACAACAGCCAAAAGGTGTACAAGGCGCTTTCCAATACAAACATCAAACAACAACATAAAGAAAACAAAGTAAAGAAATGGGATCAGAATCAAGTCCAACGCTATGTGTTAAAAACTTGATTAAAAAGTGGGTTTTCATTCAAAGGAGCTTTTTTGAAACGTTGTTTGAGATCTTGTTGGCCAACGGTGTCAGTGATACTACAGGAAACAGGGTAAAGGTGATTCGCAGTTCTTTATGAGGCCGCAACAGTCTTGAGTTGTTCTCCTCTTGACCTTGATTCCACACCAGGAAGAAATAGTTACTTCCTGGAGCTGCAATGTTATCCTGAAAGCATAACTTGGTGCCTTTTCAGTCATTCTCATCAGGCTTTAAGACCCTTCAGCAAAGAGAAACACACAACTGTCTTCCTCTTTCCATTAGTTTAGTCCTACTTTCTAATGGTGCTTTTCTCTTGCATCATTCCTTCTCCTTCTCTCTTTCTCCACCACCGCCAGCTCTTTATGGTTCTACATCTTGTAATCCTGCCCCTTTATTGCTTTCTCAGTGAGCTGCTGTCAAGGATAAGGCAATTAGCTTATCACCGAGACATGATTTATAGAATCTACAAGCGACAGTCCTTGCGGTACCGCGCTGATCCTCTTTGATTTCGGTACAACATCTCGCTCTCGACTCCTTTCCAGCAAGACGTATTAACGTCCTGGATCAGTGGTTCAGGGAGAGAGATTTAGCAAATACATCACATAGCTACTGTGCATCAGTGCCTGACTTTTAATGTCATTCAGGAAGCCCTAGGAGGTCTGGAACCGCCCTTGTGAAAATGTCCCACTCCCTGTGGTTGTGTGTGTGAAGGCATGGAGGGAGAGGTCAGATTGGTGCCAAGCTCGATCCCTCTCGCCTTATCTCAGGTAATATCCCATCTCTCAAGGCATGTGATGTTGAGCAATGAGGTTGTAAAGCAGCGCAACGCTTTGTGAGTGTTCCTGAGAAACCCAGGCTTCGTTCCACGCTCTATGAGCGATTCGCCGCAGGACCTCCTCTGTCTTTCGCTCATGTTTGCACTGCACTGATTTGGAGACGGGTGAATTGGTTAAGGTTTAATCCCAAAGATCATTGTTATGGTAAATCTAAGGAATGATATAAAAAAAAAATGGCCTTGTAATTTTGTCCTGTAAAATGTCTAATCATCAAAATGACAGAAGGAATGAATAATGTTAGTTTGGTTCCTTAACAGTACAATTAATGATTATTTTCATATTTCTGAGGAAGAGATATTTGGGAAAATATATGTAAACAAATTATATCTAAAATTATTTTTTTGAAGTAACATAAATGTGATTGGCTGTAAGTATACAGCAAATAACAAAAATATGGTAACATATTTTTTTTAATCATATTTTTAACTGCACATTTTCACATGAGTCTCTTCTATTAAAGTCTATGTGAGCTAAAATATCCGGTTCATATGAGTCAATAGTTTGGAAATTTAACCTGCACTGTATGTTTTTGATGCACTACAATGAACAGACGCATAAGAGTCCGTTCGAGAATCAGACTGATGTTATCATGAGTTATGTTTATGATTCTCTGAACGTTCAGGTTCATAAGAGTCATTCGTTAGGGAATCAACCTATCCTTGTTGTGCCTTATTTTATGACTGACTGAAAGATGTGCTTATCATAAGAGTCATTTTGATTGGGAATCAGACTGCACTTGTCGGGCTTTATGTTAATGATTCACTAAAAGGTATCCTATGGCTCTGAAAAGTCTTTTATTCGGGATTTGTTTATGATTCACTGAAAAATCAGGCTCATAATAGTCATTCGTTTGCTAATTGAACTGCATTTGTTGTGCTTGTTTATAGTTTGCCCAAAAGAGTTATTTGTTCGGGAATCACACTGCACTTGTCACACTGTTTATGATTCGCTAAAAGGTATGACTCAGAAGAGTGATTCGTTTAGGATTCAGACTGCACTTGTTGTTCTTCATGTTCATGATGTGCTGAAAGATCAGACTCATAAGAGTCATTTAAATGGGAATCGGACTATAGTTGTGCTTTATATTCATGATTCCAATTTTTTTTCTGTCAAAGTATTTTAGTGGGCTATAGTATAAAACATTTGAATATGTGTACGTTTATGATGTTGTTGTTGTTGTTGTTGTTTTCGTTTTCATTTATACTCACCCTCCTCAACAAGTCACATGATTTGAAAGGCCAGTTACAAGGCGGCTATTGCTGTACCTTGGCTTTAAAGTTGGGCAAAAAAATCATCTGCTACACCATTTAATTAAAAAAAGTCCTGTTTTTACAGAAAAACAAGCAGCTGTGGTTGTACAGTAACTGTGGAATAATTTTGTAAAAATGCAGTAAACATGTAAACATATTTACAGAACAACCTGAAAATTTTACATTTTAAAACTGTCATTTAAATGGGAATCAGACTATAGTTGTGCTTTATATTCATGATTCAACTATCTGTCAGAGTATTTTAGTAGGCTATAGTATTACAAAATTTGAATATGTGTAAGTTTATGATGTTATGTGCAAAATTTGAATATGTGTAAGTTTATGATTTTATGTGCACATAACCTGGTAAATTCAACAACTCATTTCAAAGTAATGTAAAAAAAAATCCACTTATTTCAACTTAACTTAACTTAAGTTCAGTTGCTGCCTTATAATTTATGTTTGATTTAAGTATGATTGCATCCTATATTATATTAAACTGATTTAAAAAGTCAGTTGAATATAACTCAAAAAAGTATAAATTACTTAACTTATTGTAAAAAGATAAGTTGCCATGACTTATTGATTTTTACATTGCTACTAAAATCTGTTTTGGACAAGCACCGTAATAGCATAGGGATTAAAGAGAAATCCACATGATGAATCAAAATTCATTTTCAAGTTCAAGTTGATTGTCCACAAGCTGAGAAAAGTACTGATACATATCGAAGATGCAGTGTCAAGCACAAAAATAGAAAACACCATCATGGTAACACACATAACACTAAAATAATGCAATAAATATTATTTTAACAACATAAGATGTAACATAAAACCTTAATGCACATAACAAAAATCAATAAGAAACAATTATTTAAATTAAAACCCATCAAAGTGTCATGGGGAGTTTTGTCAATGTCAATTTTATGGCTTTTTGTACTGTAAATTGATTTAAGATTTGTTTTTGTTTTCTTTCTTTTTTTCCCCAAAAAACTGTATTTTACTGTAAAATTAGATGAAATGTAAGGTTAGATCTATTACAGCTTTTCCCGTGTATAGTAAGGGAACTAAATGCTAACAGGTTTTTACGTTAGCATTGGTTATACTTTATTTCAATGTGACATAGTTACATTTTACTTACTCAAATAAGTATTGACTAATATTAATGAACTACATGTACTTACTGTAGGGTTAGGGATTGGTTTAGGGTTATTTACTTGTAATTATGCATAATTTACTGTTATTGCTATAGCAAGTTCACCTTAAAATAAAGTATTACCCATATTTTTGAAACTCAGTTTAACTCTGTATGTTTTGTAGAGCGTCTCAGCAGGGGTTTTGTGAAGATGTACAGTAATAATGTCTGATCAATCTGGGGGGTGGACAAGTCAATGGCTCTCAATTTCATTCTCTCTTTCTTCAACATAGAAATCGTCCATGCATTTCCACACTTCATTCCTGAATGTAGTGAGCGATACTGTGGCATGCAGTCCTGGCACCCAGGAGGGCTGTTTTTGAGACCCCCACAGGCTGTTGACAATGTGTCATGGCGTGAGGGGCAGGAGGTTGAGTATGCGCTGGCACTGTGTTGAAATGCAGATGGGCCGAGACTCAGAGCAAGGGGTCGAGCGAGGGGCCGAGGTGGAAAGGTCAATCCGATGTGGCTCTCCATGCTTGGAGAGGGGCCATTTTTCCATGAGGATGGCTCCAGTGGTCGGGGTTAATGTGCTGGTTGAGGAAAGGAGATGTGCAGATGAATTCATTAGCGGAGGAGCAGAGGACCGTGGAGACGGAGAGCAAAGGGACAGAGGCAGAGTCCACTCTGAAAAAAGGGGGGGGGGGGGGGGCGGGTTGGTGACCATCGGCTCACCAGCACCATAGTGACAACATCAAACAAAACAAGACTGTCCAAATATTCTCACTTTGATAAGATCTGATCGATTCTTTCTCACTTTAGGGGCTGTCGTGCAAACAAGAAGTACTTTTGTTTTGGTCTTACGTGACAGCACATTAAGCGCAAAGAGGTAAATTAATCTGTGTGAGATGATGGCGAAGGGAGCGAAGGTGTTTCAAGACATTGGGACAGACATCATGGTTGATTGAGTGTGAAGTTTTTCTCTTTACTCATGAAATAATGGATAACTTTGGCTTTAACATTAGGTGGCATTTCGCCAGGTATTTGCACAAGATTGAGATCTCAGGGGGGCATCGAAAGAACATGGCGAGAAGATACAATTAAGAAATTCTGAACGCAGCCAACTTGACAGGTTGACACAAACTGAATGGTTGTGTTGTCTGGGATCGTATGGGATTTCTGGATCTCTAGAAGTAAATTAGGTGATTTCATTGTGTTTCAATGCAGACAAATCACAATTGACATCTTGATGTACTGACTCTATCTTCTCAGGTGTTTCTCCTGAGAATGAAAAAACAAGTGTTATCATGTGTTTCATCTTATTATCTTTTTATCATTCTGCCAAGATACTTGAAAAGAATGAAAAAGGCAAATTTTTCGACAATATCCAATCTCCTTTTCCATATTTAACTTATAGCTTTATATTCTCACTGTATGTGAACAACTATCTCATTTTCTGAATTAATGAGAAACATCTGAGACTTAAAATTGATACACATATTTCAAAAAATAAAGGTTTTATAAAGTGCATTGGTAACAGTTATTTTATCTGCTGTATTTTAATGCTCCTCAACAGACTATAAGTAACTTTCCAAACACATGACTACATCAACTTTTTCTAACTAACCCTATTCAGTCTACAATACTCTAATGAGAGTTAGTTGACATACAATTACAAAGTTACTTATAATTAGTAGAATTTCTAAAGTGGACCATCAAATTAAAGTGCAACCGTTGGATTTTGCCATTGAAGAACCTTTTTGGGGTTTCCTAAAGTAAACCTTTCAGTGTTCAGTTCTTAAAACAACCATTTATCTTAGTATGAAGAACATCTGAATAATCTAATATAATCCTTTTTCCACTGTAAAGGACCTTTTACAGAATGGAAAGGTTCCATGGATATTAAAAATTCTTCATCTTCATAACCTAAACAAGATATTTCAAATGTTTTGATGCCACAGATTAGCTTGTGATGGGAGCACATGAATAAAATATAAAGGTAATTTAATATTTTCATTTATATTGTGAGTAATATTATTTAAAAGCTTACTGTAAATGTGTGCAAAGAAATATATGGAAAATATTTACTTTTTCTATTCGTCATTTACTGTCCTGAAGAAAAACAAAACAATGGCTTTCAGTAGAATAAAATAATTCTGACCTTTAGATTAAAGAATGAATGAATAAAATAAAATACATTTAAATAAAATACTATTAATATTACATTTAAAAATATATTATGGTCACGTTTTAGATTAGGGTCCAATTCTCACTAGTAAATAACTATTAACTATGACATTTTCCTTAATAAACTGTTTATCTTTTAGTACTAGTTAGTGAGGTAGTTGTTAAGTTTTGGTTAATGGTGAGGATGAAGGGATGTAGAATAAGAGCAAGCAGAATCAAGCATTCATATATGCTTCCTAACGATATTACCAATAGTCTTACCAATATTATATTCTTTTATTTTTTCAATTAAATAAAGATTTAGTATATATGTACTACCGGTACATTTATCCACCACCTAAACCGTCCTCATATGTGTACAGTGTTTTAGTTGAGCATGAATACTGGTTCTAGCTGGGGACAGATACAGTGACGTGCATGAAACAATACCTCCATTTAGATCTCCCTCTCACACACTGCAGAAACATTGATTATCGTCTGAGCTAAAGGGAAGTGCTGATTCGTCACCTCATCCGTTACTCATTAACAGCTGGCCAAAAAATTAAATAAAGAGCAAATAGATAACCTGCTACTGCTGCCGTCAGAGCAGGATGACAATTTGCTGACAGAAAAAAATCTTCAAACTTTAGGTTCCCAGTTGCAATTTTGCAACTATACAGCTTGCCTGTATAGTTAATAGGCACAATAAGAATCACCCACGAGACTCACTGCGTTTATATCATGATAATGCAGAGAAACTGTATGAAAAATGTGCACATAAATTAAATAATTGTTGGAAAACCAAAGCAAACTCAGCACTGCAGGTTTCAAATATTAGGGTTATAGGAATACAAATGAGATCTTTCTCGTTGAGTTTTTGAAGATTTGATTGTAATGTGTTTCAGTGGTTGTGTGAAAAGAGTCAGCGTCCTTGAAAAGATCTTGAAGGTGAAAAGACATAAAAGTTGCATGGTGCATGCAAAATATTGCTTGTGTTTTACATTGTCATAAAAGTGGACATTATTGCCTATAAACGACAGAAGACTGTACAACTGATGGTTCGGTTCCCTTTATTGGAAGACATTGTAAAAGCATCTTTCTGAACTATTCGTGAAGAATCCGATTTACTTGTGTAAGTTCACACAAAAGCCAGCTAGATGTTTTTTATTTGATTGAATTTAAACTGAATACATGAACATAAACAATTGAGGTTTGATTAATATCTGGTTCTGGCTTTTTTCACATATTTTTTGGGGCCTGTCTGTATAATTAACACTAAGAAATGAGATGATAAATATAGTGCTGACTTCTGAGATTGTTTTTTAATGAACTTCCCTCAAATGAGCCTATAATGAGGCTAATTGAAACTCTATGAAGTGTATTGTGGAAACTTTGTGTGCTTCTGCTAAGCTGTGTTTGCTTTACAGGTTTTTGGTAAGAACATTCCACTTCTCATGGCCGCTGGTGGTCGTCCTGCGTGCCGTTGCATTAATGAGGTGCTCCGAACCTAGTCTTGATCGCAGAGGAAACCATGCAGGTAATTGCCTTTGAATGTTTAATTGCGTGTGTATGTTGGGTGAGAGGTGGGAGGTTGGGACATTGAGTGAATTCGAGAAGGAGGATCACATTCACAGGCACTTGATTTCAGTGGAAAGATATGGAGGTCCACTCATATGATGAACTCAGGTTTTAAGATCTGAGTCTGAGAACTTGTACTGCTTTGTTTGGGCTGAAGAACGCTGTGATTTGGGCTAATGAGGCCGCAAATAATCCCCTTAATAAAGCTAGTAGTATCACCCTGAGTTGTGACTTTACACCCATAAAATATCAAAATAAATTTTAAGAGATTTTCAGAGATTAAAACATGCTCCTCATTGAAGAGGTGTATTGAAGCCGTTGCAATGTAAGAATTGCATTTTTAATATATTTTTGTACAAATTCATAGATGCTAGGGTTGTTATCGTGATTTTTCTGAGTTTTATCTTACCAGAAAATAAAAAAATACATTTAAATAACAAATAAGTAGGTGTTACAAGAAAAGACTATACTTCAAAATTGCACGTTTGTAATTGTATCCTACTTATTCTTTTTTTTTCAGTTTATTATTTGGAATAAACCTGAAATCAAATAAAACATGAATATTAGATGAAAAACTTAAAAAGCTTAAGTCAATTTAGAAATGATCACCTGGAGTTATCATTTCTATATAGCTATTAAGCTAACCTTAATAAATAAGTTAAAGTTGAAATACTAAAATGACTAAAACTCAAATAAAAATGAAAGCTGTTTCTAAACTAGTAAAAGTCACACATAAATCACATAATAAAATTCTAAAAATGTAAAATCAAATAAAAATGAAAAAAATAAATGTAGTAAAACATATAGGCAATAAACAAATTTAATATATATAATATAATAAAATATTAACATATAATAACAAAAATAAATATATATGTATATTATACATGTATTATAACAATAATATATTATTATTATTATTTTATTATAACAAATCTATTTTTGTTATAATACATTTATTTATATAAATAAATACATAAATATATATATATATATATATAGTTATATATAGTTATATATATTGTTATAAGTGTATATATTATATTATGATAGATAGATAGATAGATAGATAGATAGATATTTGCTTTAAATATAGGTTATTTGCTTCCGCCTGTTCAATTTGTTTTCCTCTGACCTCTGGGTGGCACCAATGAGTGAAACTGACAACAAGCCAGTGTGTAAAAAGTACCGAAACTCCATCAGACTACCTAAACATTCAAAATGACCGCTGAACATGCAAATCGCCACCAGAAACACTAATAACTAACTACCAAACACACAGTCTAGTGGCCTGTCACGGGTATAGAGCCTTTGGCCTTCTCACGTCTGGAATGTTTAGGAGTGGCTGGGTGTTGGCAGACTAAACTTTCAGTTTGAGTTTCATTTATGACACATAAAACTGATTTAAACCACCATCCTCATTCCAATAATCAAAGACTATAGTGGACCTGGAGGCTGATAAAGTTTAGTCTGGAAAGTGACTGTCTTCCACATCCAACCACTCAAGTCATAGCAAACAAAAGCCAGGCTAACACATTTGTCTCATGTGACCTTTCACTATCATTGATGTGCACCTCTAGGCTGGGGGACGAAATGGGATTTGGTTGGCGTCTTTTTTTTTCTTTTTTCCTTTCATGCCTCAGTGTGTCTGCATGTGTGTTTTTGGGTCATTTGTTTTCTTGGAGTCATTCCGTTTGAATATGCGCAAGCTATTAACCTGAGCGCCAGCTGTCTGATTAATAGCCCAGCTCTAGTCAGGTGGACAGGACTCAACATTCTCATCTCTCTGTACCGGCAGAACTGCTGAGCGTGAACCGTGCCAAATGTTTTTCAGACAGTTTGAACTATCCATTGCAAAGTGCCTGTTCTCTCAAGGACATTTGACCAGACAGACATCCGACAATAGATCTAATTTGAACCCTCATATTGTGTGTCAGGTGGCTGAAAAAATATGCTTAACAGTGTTAGGTTAATAATAGAAAGAACTGATTATCAATGATAACATTAAGTACTCCATAAAATGTATGTTGAAAAATTATCAGTTTGTTTTTTGAAGAAATATGTCCAGAATGCTCAATCATGAAACATGCATGACTCTTTGAGGTAAAACAGAGCATTGAAATATAGAAAATATCAGGTCATAATACGATGTAAAACAATTTGTTGGGCAAATAGGAGGTTAATTTGGACTGCAAACATAACAACAGTAAGTCATTCTCCTCAAAACATAAGGGTTAAAACACACTTGATGAAACAGGAACCTGTCTTTCTTGAATATATTTTAAATGAATAGTAATTAAAAATGCTGAATCTTTTTTCACTGTTGATTGTTTCTCTTATGATGTGTGATTTGAGGGAAATCTGACTCTTGATAAAGTATGATGACAGATGTGAAGCCATCAAGCAATAGGAGGATTTTAGTATAGAATATTTATTTATATTTATTTTAATAATTAATCATTAAATTATACATATAATTTAATGATTTAATTTAGAATAATACAATTTAATATAGAATATTTATCTATTTAATAATTAATCATTTTATTTATATATATATATATATATATATATATATATATATATATATATATATATATATATATATATATATATATATATATATATATATATATATAATTTAATGATTTAATTTAGAATATACAATTTAATATAGAATATTTATCTATTTAATAATCATGTGTGTATATATATATATATAAAATGTAATGTTTTAATTTAGAATATTATATATATATTCTAAATTAAATCATTAAATTATATATATATATATATATATATATATATATATATATATATATATATATATATATATATATATATATATATATATATATATATATATATATATATAATTTAATGATTTAATTTAGAATACGTATAACATTTAATAGAGAATATTTATCTATTTAATAATTAATCATTACATTTTATATATATATATATATATATATATATATATATATATATATATATATATATATATATAATTTAATGATTTATATATATATATATATATATAATTTAATGATTAATTGTTAAATCGATAAATATATTATACTAAAATGATCTGATTGTTAAAAAGATTTATAATTATATTTATATTAATTTAATTAGGGTTAGGGTTCAATTTAATAGTTTTTAACATTACATGCATTGTTAACCCCACTGACTTTCATTGAATGGACAAAAAACACTGAGTCATAATAGTCATACAGGTTTGGACTATTATGAATGTTGACTGAATGTTCATTTTTTTTGCATGAACTGTCCCTTTAACAATTATTCCCTATTTTTAAATGGTTGTCGAATGCCTTTGCCGTATGTCATTACACATACCTGAATGCTCATCTCAGTCAGGAGCAGATATCATGTTTATTAGTACAAACTGCGGGGAATTACATGCTTGTTAAAACCTTGTGAACGTCTGATGTAATGGTTCAAAATTGCGGTGGGACAGGCAAAAAGGAAAGGGAGGTGTATGCATGGGGTCATGAAGCCCTGATGAGGAGCTAAAGAGGGCATCCTGACCCTGAACAAAGACGGGGTTCCTCTATAGATGCCTCCCAAACCTGCTCCGCTCATTCGTTTTGAGAGTAATTTGTCCTTATTGTCTGAGATAGGTGAGCTTTTATCTGCTAGAACAGATTTGATTCCAAACACCTGTTGTAATTGCAGGGTGCCTTTTAGTCTTGTTCCCCAAGTTATATATTTCCGGTCACTAGCATAGTAAGAGTTTAAAGAAACAAAGAAGTCACTATAAGAGGCGGATAAGCCAACAAACCAATAGTTCAACCTCAAAGCCTGTGCGATTGGACAGGTTGTAACAAATCAAAGCAGTTGATTCACTGGCCCTTTACACACCTCTAGTACTTGTAAGAATAAACATAACAAGGAGACTTTCAAGTCTTGGGCACCATTCAGGAAAAGTGTACACATACCCACACTTACTCTCTAGTGTGTGTTGACTGAGCCAACAGTGTGTCAGTCAGTCGGTCAAGGCCCGAGACAGAGAGCCACAGTCACTCTCAACAACAGCGCGGCCAATCACAGGTCCCGTTTGTGCAGAGGGAGGAGAACCTGCTGTATTGGGCTTCGTCCTCAAGTCTTTTTCGGCTGTTGTTTAAATCTATTTTTTTTTCAAAAGTCAAATTCAATATGAACAAGCGATTCTTTCATAAATGATCTGCTATATAGAGTAATTTGATAGCGATTCACTATTGTCTCATACGTGTCTGTTTGTGTTTCTTCAATTTTAGGAGAAACATTGAATTCAAAATTGATCCTTATGTAAAACATAGTTTCTTCTGGGACAGTTCAAAGCTTTATTTGCTTTCAGTAGAAACTGTGTGATCCAATCAGATCATCTAGGCTCTTAATCAGCGTCACTCATGCTTCATTGAATGTTTCACAGTAAGAGGATCTATAAACTCTTCCCAGGTATTAAATCAGCTTCTCATATCAGAATGTTTGCCACGCCCAATAATGGGATGCAGGAAAGTCACCTTAATTTACATAGAGCTTTTTACAATACAGATTGTTTCAAAGCAGCTTTACATGATAAGAGAAAAGTCAGTTCAGTGTTGATTCAGTTCCACTGTAATAATAATCAATTATTAAATTAGTTAAGTTACTAAAAAATTATGTCATTGACCAGCACAGTTCAGTTCTCCATGGTCTCAATACAGTCAGATCAATGATAATGTTGAATATTAAGAGTCCCGTACTAAGCAAGCCAGAGGCAACAGTGGCAAAGAAACCAATCTCCATCAGGTGTTGGAAACTGACAAGCTTTAATTTTTTTAATAGACTTTTTCTTTGTTACTATAAAGGATCATGAAGTGATCTCCTCTTCCTGTGCATCTAATAAGCCATATTTAAATGACATATTCTTGAAGATAATTTTTTATTTGAAGCTATTTTTGTGTTAAAGAATACTTTTATTAATCAGGACTGTTACAAAAGTTATAATTAATAAGTTAAATGCTGGTCTTTTGCACTTTCTATTCATCAAGAATTCTGAAAATTGTATAATGTGTCATTGTTTCCACAAAAATATGTAGCAGCACAAACATTGATTATAATGAGAAATGTTTCTCAGGCAGAAACATGTGACACTGAAGACTGGAGTAATGATGCTGAACATTCAGCTTTGCATCATAGGACAAACTACATTTTTAAATAGATTAAAATGGATCATTTTAAATTATAATACTTAAAAACATTATATGATACTTTTTTTAATCAAATAAATGCAGCCTTGGGGAGCAAAAGAATAAATAAAAAAATCCAAAATTTTGAATGGTAGTGTGCCTGGTCATATTTCATACAATATATATATATATATACAATTATATATATATATATATATATATATATATATATATATATATATATATATATATATATATATATATATATATATATATATATATATATATATATATATATATAATATTTAATAATAATATAAAATATGTTTTATAGTGGGATTCAGATAAATGGAAATTTTAATTCAAGTTAACTGGGTTATTCATAATTCGAGAAAGCTGGATGTTTTAAAAGAAAAACAAGCTCTTCTGTGGAGTGGAACGGTCGGAGGGTGCATTCTGGGGGTAAGGTCCAGGTTACTCTGTGGAACGAGACATGATCAGCGGCTGCTGAATCTCTCACACGCACACACACACACACACACACCATACCGTTGCTGCCCTTTTCGCCCAAAAAGTTTCCAAACGTTCCGCTCTGTGCCCCAGACTGCGATGGAGGGAGGTTGAGGGTGGAGGAGAGGGTCACAGATCCAAATGCTGCCAAGCACAGTTTGGGTCAACCTGCTATACTTATAGTTAACCAAAAACCTCTTGCTTCATCCCATTCACACTGAAACCACCATGAACCGACTAAAACTGGATTAACCTTGCTTTTGAAATGCAACCCTTTTTTAGAAATCACCTTTTCTGGGGTGTGATGTATAAATTAAAGATTTACATTTTTGGTTGTTTTGTTTTGTTTTTCATCATTCACATGGTTTTCATTTACAAATATCAAATCTATATTCAAATATCAGTCTCTTCATAGGAATTGTTAGAAGTAAAAGTCCATAGAGGAAGTTTACTCTTTCTTCCAACTTTCAGAATTACTCAGAGACATTGGATGACTTTAAAATCATGTGTTCATGTGATCATGAATGTCGGTTATGGAGGTCAGGCACCTGGCAGCAGTCTGGCTGTAAATTATATTTGCATGCGCCGTTACTGTCCTTCTGTTCCACAACCCTTCAAACCCGCATATACAGGAAAGATTGTAGCTTTCCTGTAGCTCAATCAGTAGAGCATTGGTGTTTACAATGCCATGGTCATGGGTTCAATCCCAAGGAAAGCAAGAACTGATCCAACGTGTTGCTTGAATGCAGAAGTGTCCTTTAAATGTATAAATGTAAAATTCAAACTGCCCCTGTTGGTACACTTATGAATAGCAGTTTTGTCCTATTTAGAGATGATCTCTGTTTGCTCTATTGATTAAAAATCATTTTAATCCAGTTAAGACAATTTTTTCAAATGACGCTTAGCTGTTTAAGGTGATCTCTTACTCGGAACAATTAAACAATTTTTTGTCCAAAAATCATTTTAAAACAACTAACTGACCAGACTTGGAGACCAAGACCAACTAAGAGTATTAGATGGTTGAAGCTTTTTTGTCTTCAATAGGGCAAGCATATCTGATTTTTATGGCTTTATAAGGTTTAGACTCTAGATCCATCTTCCCTATATGAGATATACGCTTTACTCACAGAATGCTTTCATAACAGAGATAAACCATTGCTTTATGTATATGTATATATATATATATATATATTGTATATATGTATATATTTTGTTAGAATTATAATGTACTGTTAAATGAATGTAAACAAAACATGGCTGCTGAATTTAGCATTTCACATTCTTCATTTTGTTGTATAGTGAAAAATTCACATATACTGCTTTGCTCTGTATGATAGATTAATCTGTGTTCTATTGCTATTTGCCCCGCTGGAGTTTTGCATTACATGCAAAATTACATTTGGATGATATAGCCACATTGTTATTTTATATATATATATGTTCTATGTATATATGCTGCTCTATATATATGTAGGGATGAACAATGTGGCTATATCATCCAAATGTAATTATCACCACTACCGTTCAAAGTTTTGGAGTCTGCAGGATTTACACACACACACACACACACACACACACACACACACACACACACACACACACACACACACACACACACACACACACACACACACACACACACACACACACACACACACATACATACATACATACATACATATATACATATATATGTATGTTTGCATTACATATTTATAATGTAAATATATATATATATATATATACAGTATATATATATATTACAATTAATAAAATAAATTATTAGCTTGATTTTTTTTTTACTCCGCTCATTAGACTATTTGGGGAATTCTAATGTATATACATATATGTAGTATATATATATTTAGAATTCCCAAGATTGATTGAGAATATATAATTATAATATAATTATTGATTTTATTAATTTTAGATTATGTTATTAGACATATTATATACTAAAGCATCTTTAGTCTAAATACTGAAACATCACTTGGTGTTTGTTTTGTCATGTGATCTCAGTTATATCTGTGACCTATAAGTTTACAAAGCAGCATTTAATAAATTGGTGCCTATTCTTATAAACACATTAAAATAATAATAATAATTAAATAATAATAATCACAACATCACATGGACAATTGTTTACATACTACCTCACTTTATTATTTTACTCTTTTCCTCTTTTTAGATCTTTGCTCTTATTATTTATATATTTATCTTATTTTTATTTAATTTTTTACTTGTGACATTTATTGTGAACGGCAAAGTAAGAATTTCATTGTACAGGGCTTTCTGTCTGTGCATATGACAATAAACACTTTAAATCTTGAATCTTGAATCTATTACTATTATTATTATTATTTGTATTACTTGCTTTAACAAAAGTAGACCAAGTCCAAAGTTCTGTTGGACTTGAGCTGATAACAGGCCTGTCCGTGTGTAAACACGCTGTACCTGCATCGCGTTAGTCGGCCTGCTGGCCCAGGACAGCTCGTTTGCATAAAGCTCCTCAGCAGCCGCCCACTCATTACCATATTTTATATCGCCTGCCCTCTGGAAACATCATGGCAAGTTATATCATTCAGTCCGACAGGGAAGTGGCCTAACTTCTCGGAGCAGGTGTCTTCTCTTGAGTTCACTGGAGGCGTGAGGAGGGAACATTTCACATTCTGCATTTCCCTCTTTACACCTAAACACTTAGATGTTCGCAAAGATGGTTTCCAAGTTGACGTCTTTGCAACAGGAGCTTTTGAGCGCCTTGTTGGACTCTGGGGTGACTAAAAATGTGCTCCTGCAAGCTTTGGAGGACCTGGACCCGAGCCCGAGCGCTTTTGGAGTTAAACTGGACAGTCTTCAGATGTCGCCCTCCAAACTCAGCGACACGGATTCAAAGCCGGTGTTTCACACGCTGACCAACGGGCACGGGAAAGGGAAGTTATCAGGGGACGAGGGGTCCGAGGACGGGGATGATTACGATACCCCGCCGATTCTCAAAGAACTGCAGTCGCAAAACACAGAGGAGGCGGCGGAGCAGAGGGCAGAAATCGAGCGGATGCTGGCGTAAGTTTAGCACTTGGATCATATAATCACAATGATTAAAAGAAAAGAAAAGAGAGAGACAAGGAGAGCAGCTGACCTGACGTGTTAAAAGCTGTAACTGTTGACAAGCAGCTTTTTGTCATTAGGATTGAAAACACTAAATTTAAGTATTCGTTCCAATACAGAGATCTTACAGGAACAGTCCATTTTCACCAAAAATGTGCTAATGTAAATAATAATTCACCTCGTAAATAAATAATAAAATAAAGTAGCTTCCGAGTAAATAAAGTAAATAAGTAAATAAAGAAATAAAGAAAGCATCCCCTTGAATTGGAACGTTTAATTATTGCCATCTAGGAATTAATAGAGTCATGCACTTTTTATACCACTTTAAATTTAATTTTTTATTAAAGTTCTGAATGTTGATCAAATTTAGCATATAGGTTATTTCTAAAAATATGTGGATGCATGCACTGACGAAAGCTTTTAACTGCGTAACACTGGCCTGAAATCATGGAAACGAAAATTTTCCGAACTGTTTACAAATTTAAAAGCACGCGCCAGTGTTTTCCTCTTTTCGCATTCTGGTTACTAATTATCTACCTGAGTTATTTCTTTAGAGATATATCAACTAAAGAAGATCTATTTATTATTAACCACCTCTGCCCTCTCGAAGGAAAATAAATACACGCGCACTTTATATTTTCTGGCTTTGTCCGTATTTTAGGCCACGCAAATAAAATTATTGATGATAATTAAAGTACTATTATTATTGCTCTTATATGCCACTATAATTATTATTTGTATTATTTAAAATACAATAGCAACAAACAAAAAGAAAAAAAGTCGAATTGTATTTTTATATTTTTGGCTATTTTTATAATTCAACAAATGATATAAGCGACTTTTCGTCACGAAATATAGCTGAAAATCAAAACTAAAGCACGTGGAGCTGAGTTATTAATTTTATCCTATAAATCATCAACTGAAAGACACACAGTGACGAATGATTAGCGTGAATGGAGATCTGGTTATTCATTGTCGAAAGTTATAATGCAAGCTCGCGCACTGACATATATGTTGTCAGTCTTCAAATCAAACCGTCTGGACAGATTTCAAGAGCAAACGATTAATCTGAAACTGGGGTAAGACTGAACTTCAACTTATGGATATCGCTTTTCGCTTTTTCTTTTTTAATGTAGGTCTATTTTATTTAACTTGGCAATTAACACCACACCGATTTTAATGACAGTTCTTAAATAGTAGCCTATATATTTAATAATAATAATAATAATAATAATAATAATACAGTAATAGATAAATATTTAGTTGCATTAACAGCAAACTTATAAACCTCGGACTCGAAACTACAACACGTTTCTGTCTGTTCTTTCTAGATATTTCTCTATGATTTTAGGCTATATAAAGTTCTAGTAAAAATCTCAATTTGCACCAGGTAAAATGAATCACTCTTTTGAAGTTTGTTGAATAAAGTTTCAACCTTTCAGTTGATGAATAAAAATGATTGTTATGATCTTGAAGCTAATTCCATCGTGCTTAGGCCTATTTATGTATTTTATTTAATTTGCGTAAACGCATACCACTTTTGTCAGATTTGTTTGGTTTCTGCAATCCTATCCAGCTTGTTCGTTTCATTTATTTATTCATTTATAGCCATTTCTCTCTTCCACAAAAGAATAAATAAAATTGTAATCCTTCTTTAAAATACAGAGCGATTTTAAAACCATGTTTAATTAAAGTTTAGGGCCTTCTACGCATGATTGTTTCTGAAATGGCTTTACAATGTTCTCGGTGAACAATACCCAGTTGTCGTGAAGTCCTTAGGTTGTCTCTAACTCGTCCTTTTGTAATTAAATCACAGTAGTTGGATTGCGCGCATGCACGCGGTGAAGTCTTTAACCTTTGGAATTATTTACAACCTATTGAACACACTGATTAACGATTGTTTATTAGCGCTGGGAACAATTGACCACACTTACAAAGCATAAAACATGTTAAACAGATTATGAATGCACTATCATAAATGTAAAATAAGCGAAACCCACGATTAAAAGCTGAGTTTAACTAATAAAGTGAAGTGAGTTTGTTGTAGTTATGTTGTATGTTTCCGGACTCTTCAGGGAGGACCCGTGGCGCGCGGCCCGGATGATCAAGGGCTACATGCAGCAGCACAATATCCCTCAGAGAGAGGTGGTGGATGTGACGGGCCTCAATCAGTCGCACCTGTCACAGCACCTGAATAAAGGCACGCCTATGAAGACGCAGAAACGCGCGGCGCTCTACACCTGGTACGTCAGGAAACAGCGGGAGATCTTGCGACGTAAGTTAATATTTGTATTTCTTGCTGCATGGGTCAGTTTTCTGAGTACAGTTAGAACAGGCCTAGTAGTATAAAACTGCTTGGAGCAACTGAATGAAATTAAGTAGTATTAAGCAAATCTTTGATGCATTAATTATGAGGATTATGCAAAATCGTTGAATGATTTTTCTCAAATAATTTCCATTATTATTTTTGTCCCTATGTAATTTTAAATGGATACATTAAGTGCAGAAAGAGGTGTATATAGGCATTAGGCCTATTATTGTTTATTTTTACATTTATGCATTTGAATCAGTTCTTGCTTTCCCTGGGATGGAACCCATGACCTTGGCATTGTAAACACCAATGCTCTACTGATTGAGCTACAGGAAGGAAGGTATTTTTAATTTAAAGTTTTTGGGAGACTGGCTACTTATTGCATCAATTTGTTTGTCAGCCATTTTGAATTTATTGTGTCATAAAAAGCACAATGACATAAAGAGCATGGTTATATATATTTATGCAAAGGTCAAAGGTTATCTCCATGGTGATTTGGTGTAACATCCACTCAGAATGCTTAAAAACGAAGTTGCGTCAAAGGGTTGTATATCCATTTCTTTTGAAAGATAGTACTTATTTTAATTAGGATTAAAACGAAACTTTTGCTCATTCGCTTATGCTTCAAATTCTGAAAGTGACATTAAAATCCCCCTTTTTATGTTTCAGAATTCAACCAGGCCACACAAGGCTGTGGCAGCAACATGTCAGACAAAGGCAATCAGGATCAGATGCTATTGTTTTTCTCAGACTTTGGTCAGTCTGGGCAGGGTATGGTCCAGGCAGGGGAGGATGCTGTCATTGAACCGGCTTCCAAGAAGCTCAGACGCAACCGCTTCAAATGGGGCCCTGCATCCCAACAGATCCTTTACCAGGCTTATGAAAGACAGAAGAACCCCAGCAAAGAGGAGAGGGAGGCACTGGTAGAGGAGTGCAATCGGTGAGGAAGAACTTGCTATGAAAGTCAAAACGACTTCCTCACTTTCATCCCAGTTATGCTAATATGTTTCTCTTGACTACATTCAGGGCTGAGTGCCTCCAGAGAGGAGTATCGCCATCCAAAGCTCATGGGCTTGGCTCCAACCTGGTCACGGAGGTGCGAGTCTACAACTGGTTTGCCAACAGGAGGAAGGAAGAGGCTTTTAGACAGAAATTGGCTATGGATGCCTACAGTGGGCCAACTCACAGTCTAAACTCCCTCCTTACACACAGCTCCCCACATCACCCACAAGTCAGCAGCCCCCCACCAAGCAAGATGCAAGGTACTGAGACATTCATTGTGTTCTCATGTCTTTTATTTGATATTACTATTCACCTGTGAATGTGGCTTAGGGTCAGAAAATACTTTTACTGTCCATCGGTTCCTCTGCGGTATGGTGTGGCAACGAAGTTGAAGAAGAAATGAGATGGTTGATGAGATCAGGGGGAAATAAATAGAGCAGGGCAGTGATCAATGAGTGACAGAGTGAGCTGAGCAAATTGCATTGTTATTCCCAGCTTTGAAATACACACACAGATCAATCTGCTTTGTACCTGCAATCTCAGCTCCACTGAAGTCAGCAGGCAAGAGTGAGGCACAAAGAGCAGCCACCCTTGGACGGGACACAGGGTCAACCCTGGGTCATGCGCTCAACTCTCTCTCGAGTTCTAGTTATACCTGTAGGGTCACTGTGGTTTACTGCAGGCCCACTCCTCTGTTATCTAATGAATTGTATTCCCAGAAGGATTTATTGACTTAGTTTGATATGGCAAGACTTCGGCAGTAAAAGCAATACACTCTTTGACTCAACCTGCTCATTACCTATTGTTGCTCTTTCATGTCTGAGCGCCAAAGAGCCAGAGTGCTTTCGCCGTGGGTGTGTTGCGTGTTTCTGCACATATAGCACAGCAATGAGTGGCTTGTCTGTTTGCGTGTGGTGTTTCCCTCTGCACACCTGACCAGTCAGTGACCTCAGGTTGGATGGGAAGGGGGAGGAATAGGATGGTGTCGGTCTTCTCCTCCGTGCTTTTAGTCGAGAGTCTTACAAGGTGTCCCGCCAATGCCCTGTCAGCAAAATCAGCTGTTTTTTGGTGTCAGAAGCAGGCCTGACAAGAATGGCACAGCAGGACCCCTCATCACGTTGCCAGGGTACAGCCAGTATTATGCATGCTTAATTGACAATTAAAATTCTCAGCTACTACATCTCCCAGGCCTTTGATAAGGGACTCCCTTCTTCCCTGCTCTCTTTACCCTGTCTCAACAGGGAGCCCTTTTGTTTAAGGCATATTAGAAGACTGTAGTGACTGTAACCGAGGTTCATTTATCTCCGCTGGGCCAGGGGGAGGGACTCCTCGGATCTCCTCTCACCTTTATGGGCTGGGGTATAGAAGCAGTAGCTGTGCTCTGAGCAGAACAGCAGGAGCTGTCCACTGGGCTATTGGTTCTTTTTGGGCCAGACAGGACTGATGAGCCCCTTCTGCTCGAGGTATGGAGGGTACTGGGTGATTCCCGATCTCAGCCCCCCTCTCGGAAGCTACGCAAACCTAGGTTTTGTTAAGAGGTCGTTACCAGGTCAGATCGGAGAGAGACTCAACTTTTTATTGATTCAGGTTTGGCCTGTTGATAACAGACAGGCCATTTTACCACTGCTGGAAGGTCAACCGATATGTGTTTTTGGGGGCTGGCTGTGATCTTTCCTATGTTTGTTGTGGTGGCGTTGGGAAAGCAAACTGCTTACAGAATGCTCTTTGATCCTATTTAGGTAGAATATGTTGGAGTGGTTGTCTAAAGCACTAAAAAGTATCTAAATCTATAAATGATGAAACTTGCATTTGAGACAATCACCTCATGACCAAAGAAACCAGAGAATGTACCCTTTAAGTAATCATTTTTAATTTATCCCTGGTAAATAATAGCAAAGGAGAAGCAGAGGACAGGAGAGTTCAACGGTCCTTGGTCAGTCTATTAGGGGCCACAGAAACGCTGAAAGGCCGTGTACGTCCTGCTAAGACCCAGGAGGCCTCTCATATGCAGCACTGCTATAATGAGCACTGCCTGGGTATGAAGAGCAAGGCTTTGATATTACATGTGTCCCAGGGAGAGCTGAACCCTTTAAAATCTGCTGAAGTCTACAGCTACCACTCCCCTTTCGGTTTTCCCACCGCCCTTTGCCTTTTTAACCAAAGTTTGCTGGAAAAGTTTTTGTAGTGGTCAAGCTACATTAAACCGCGTCTACAAAGAGAATTGTTAAAGTTGAAAAAAGTGTCCATAAGCAAATATCTAGCAATTTTTAGATATTGTATCAGCCAATAACCTTATACACTGTCTAGATCTAGCTACCAGCAATGGTTGCTGAAAGCATTTGTTGCTTTTATGAATAGCGTAATTAAGGCTTGGTTTATGATACCATTCCATGTAACTTTTATGTTGTGGTCTCAGAGGCTGTATTTCGGTTCCTGGTTCCCTCAGAAACTGAGCCCTCCTGCTGGTCAGCATGGCCCAGACAGTGCAGACCTGAATGATTGAGCGTGAGAGGAGATCCCTGGAGTCCGAGTGAATTCCTGACGGAGTCAGACAATAGCCCGTTCTCCCTCTGACACTTTTAGTGGGTGCGCGGTAGTAAAGTAAAGACTGTTTATGGTTTCTGGCCCATTGTGTGCTGAGCAGGTTGTAGGCCCGATGGAGTGTTTTATTGTCTTGCGCTGGTGTTTACAAGACACTGTAGAGAACTGGCAATGCTGTAAGTGTGCAGAGGGGGGCAAAGTTGTGTCTGCAGAGTTCCCTGCACAATGAAACGCAAAACGGGGATCAAGTGATTTGTTCTAATTTGTTGTCATATTTTTGCTGTTCTGCTAGTCATTTAGCTTTTTGTTTGTTGTGTCACTCTCGGAACGGCACTACGAGAAAGAGGCTTTGTTATTTATTACAAATAAGGCATATTTCATTCGGATGTGTCGTCATCTTGCATGCTTGGCCAAACCTGGTATTTGAATGTAGGAGTGAAGACTTTTGGACCGAAAAAATGCGTATGACATTAGCATTAATTGAGCAATGTTTACCAGTTCATATCTGTGGAGTTTAGGGTTGGCAAACATTAATTCGATAGGAGACAGGCTGGATTCCTGTGGTCCTGAATATTCAAGAGTACCCACAAAAGATAAACGGTCTAAACGGAGAATTAAGCAGTAGAGCATTATCCTCTTTATTTCACATAGATCAGTGGTGTCCAATCCTTTTTCTCGATAGATATCTTCCTGCCGAGTTTAGATTCCAACACACCTACCTGGAAGTTTTTTGTAATCCTTGAATAGCTGGTTTGGGTGTTTAATTCGAGCTGGAGCCAAACTCCAGGAGAAGCATTGGACTCTCCTGCCATGAATTCTGAAGGACGACCCACGTTTACACATTTAGGGCCCGTCCACACGGTATCCCTCACTGTATACGTACGCATTTTTTATCGTATTAGCGTTTCGTTCACACTGATCCGGCGTTTTGGGAGACTGAATCCGCTATTTTTTGAAACCAGGTCCTAAAGTGGATAAATCTGAAAACGACACCCTTGCGGTTTCGTGTGTACAGCCAATCCGTATATTTTGTGAAACGATGATGTCATCACATCACGTGTCGGCTACAGCGCGTAAGGTTATGCGCATGCTCAAAGTCTTCCTCTGTGTATAGTGTATATCTGTGGTAGAATTACAGTGCCCCATACTGGTCTGGCATATATACTACACCGCTTTCAGTCGGTTTCAGTGGTTTCGTGTGTACGCTCATATTTCTTGAGACGACGGCGTGTTTACGAAAAAAAAAAATTTAGAACGAGAAAAAAGAAGAAGATCGGATCGGGAATGCACCGGCTTTGTGTGGACATGGCCTTAGATGACCTTGACCATTCAGGGACCAGGTGCCGAGGGCCCTGTCCGTTTGCTCTGCCATAACTTGTCTGCGACCAACAGATACAGACTGGGATAAATTTGTAAAATAGTAAGGAGACAAAATCTGATTATTTTCTCTCTTGCTTGTTTCTTCAATAGGTGTCCGGTACAGCCAACAAGGTCCTGGTGAAGTGAGTTCCTCCACGACGATCAATCACCATAGCAGTAATGCCATGGTAACCAGCCAGTCAGTATTACAGCAGGTCTCTCCGGGGACACTGGACCCCAGCCACAGTCTCCTGTCACCTGACGCCAAAATGGTAAGCACCTCTAGATAAGATAACACCATGTCTGCTCTTGACACAGAAACACAAAGTAGGGTCTGATAGATACTACCTTCTCCCAGTAAGTGGGATTACAATTACTGCATTGTACTCCCCAGTTCTAAACCTAGAGGCAGACGGCAGGCCTTGGATCATAGTGCACTGCAGGGCCGATCTTAGCAAATGTTAGCAAGTGGTAGTGAGAAAGGGGCATGGCTGTGGCTGTGCCAACAAACCTGACAAAGAAACATTCTGTTTGTATTGATTAAATGCCCCGCAGAGGAGGAGAAGGGTGGAGTTGTGCTTGTTCTCTGTCGGTTGAGTGACACCGCCGCTCAATGGACTTGCTTATCTGAATACTAATGTTTGAGTTGGGCGAGATGTTCATGTAGCTTTTTGTTTCAGGACAGTTTTCTATGCATTAATTTTTTTCTGCAAGGTTGCTGTTACATTATTGGTCAAATTCATCATGGTTTAGGGTGGCTTTCTGTCAAAGGCACGGTAGGAGGAAGGGAGTATGACAGCAGCTTATCTGAGCAGTCAGACGGTTGTCTGAGCATGGACACCTCTCGACTCAGCTTATTCAAATAAACCTCTGTGTCTCTGTCACGGCTCTGACACCTTCTTAAGATAAGAGTACAGTTGAAACCGTTCTGGTAGACTCATTTAATTGAACTGTTGGTGCATTTTCTTCACAGATCTCTGTATCAGGCGGAGGTCTTCCTCCAGTTAGCACCCTGACCAACATCCATGCATCTCATCATGTGCACCAGCAGACCTCCAACCTCTTAATGCCCCTCTCTGGAGTCATGGCCATCGCACAAAGTGAGTGTCCAACCACCTTGTTTTCCTCTTAAGATTCTTCATACATTCTCCACTTGACGCCTCATTGTTCTGCATGCAGGTTTGAATACGTCGCAGGCACAGACGGTACCTGTCATCAACAGCGTTGCAGGCAGTCTGGCAGCACTTCAGCCGATACAGTTCTCACAGCAGCTAAACGGCCCACACCAGCAGCTCATGCAACAGTCATCTGGCCACATGAGCCAACAGCCCTTCATGGCCTCTGTTTCACATTCACACAGTCAGTCCATGTCCTCCGTCCAGTATCTACTGATCTAGTCAAGCTCTTTTAAATACCTGTTGATGTGACTTTCTGCTTGTTATCTTTACAGTGTACTCACACAAGCAGGAGCCACCCCAGTATTCTCACTCGTCTCGGTTTCCCCCCACCATGGTGGTGACAGATGCCAACAGCCTCAGTACACTGAGTTCAATGTCGTCCAGCAAACAGGTCAGTCATTCAAAAGATTTACCAACACAGCGTTAAGTCTCTTAGATCTGCGAAGATGCTTATGACATGATCTACAAACCGTTTTAAGCCAGCTGCTATTCAAGTTTCAGTTGCATGACTTTTTTTTTTTCTTCTCCCCAGCTCATTTGCTCTATTTATGACAATCAGTTAGGCAAATTAATAGTGGAAAAGAGAACGGAGATAAACCGAGATATGAAGAAAAACATTTATCATTGCATTTGTTTCATGCCAGATCCCAGAAAACATTTTTTACATATTCAAATTGGCACAGACTTTAATCCATCTTCATATACTGTCATGAGAGTACTGATTGTACAGTAAAGTTTCATGTAACTCTTTAAGCAAAGATCACCTGAATAATACTTTAAATCACTAACATTTCCCAGTGATCAGCATAAGATTTCTGGACAGGACTGATGTTTTTTTTATTTTTTAAATAAATGCCCAATTAATCAGGCAGAGAATCTCTGCGCACACCCAAACTACTTCAGTGTCTTTGTTTAGCTGGGTTTGTTGCACATCTCAATCAGTGAAGCGAACCAACGTGGATACTCCTCCGAATTCCTATTCCCTTTTGAACAGCTTGACCAATCACTCACCCGTGATCCCAGCCTGAGCACGATTTGATTGATGAAACCGCCTTTCGCTTTCTTTGTCACTTCTTTTCTTTCTTTCTTTCTTTCTTTCAGTGAAATGTTTTTCATAGTTATTTTAGATGATGATGCAGATGAAAGATTTTTTTAAATCATTATTTTTCCTTTCTTTTCTTGCTTTCAAAGAAGTCATTCCTGAGTCCAGTTTAGCATTGAGTTCAGGAAATGATCCTCGCTGTTAATCAAAGCCCTCGTGCTCCATTGGCTCCCCTGCTGTGGATGGGAGTGTATGCAGTAATTACGGCTTTTCCTCTGCTCTCTGTGACCGCTCTAGCCTGAAATGTGGTCTGCAGTCGCCGATTTTACGTGCCCAATTTCCCACGCTGCCACATCACTGGCCATGATTCCCTGAACTTCCTGACTGCATGTGCTTGACTTATCTAGATCTTGTCTCTAATTCTGAATCATTTGCAAATATCCTCAATATTTCTCTTGAGTGAAATGATTGAAAGCGTCGGTTGAAAGCATTTAGATATCCCAGGTATGTGGTTCCTCAACCCCCCAATCCTGAGAGAGCAGTTTCAAACTCTTATCAGCCTGCTGTATTTGGACTGGGCGGTGCAGTGGCCGCTCTGGGGGACATTACAAACCACGCTCAGTCTTTATAACCCTCATGTTTGCAGAGCTATCCCACTCGGCTCAACAACAAATTCTAACCTCCATTTGGAGACCTGCATCTAATGAGTGTAGTCTGAGCAGCTGGCCGGCACCTTTATCAGGTGCGTCTGTTTGTTGACCAGCGGGTCACGACAGGGTCACCTGCCTCTCCAAAGAAAGAGTAAAAACACCCATACAATACTAAAATGTCAGTTACAATGGAAAAGAGCGCACAGGGATGAGGACTATATTTGGTCAGGTGTGGCTGATAAGGAAATTCCACACTTGCAGGATTTGTTCACTTTTCATATTCAATGCTTATTTCCTTTTTCTCTCTTTATTTTGCAGTGTCCGCTGCAGGCCTGGTGAGCATGTACACCTGACTTCCTCGATGCCTAGCAACAGGAGCACATCGTCCTTGCCTCCATTCCCCCTCGTCATGCCCGTATCTGTGGCAACCCGTAATAAGTGCTCGTGGCACATTGACTTATGAGTTTGTCAATAACCAGGGGTTGCAGTGGAGGGCAAAACCCACAAGAACGAACACTGTTGGGATGTTTTGAAGTCTGGCTCGGATGATCAACAAGAGTACACACTTTAGTGACAGTATTTTCCTTCTCGGCGAGGAGCGAACCATATTAATGAACATGTTGATCCTGAAGAACAAACAAATGGGAAAACATAGACATGCTCAGACAAAGCTACAGATGCAAAGATGCTCCAGAAAGGAGCGAAATTTCCGACAGTTCCTGGAATAAGAGCACAATAGGTTTCTAGATGTGCTCCGTGAAGACTTTTATAATTGAACCGTGTGGGTACAATGACAATCAGCCAATGTTAGAAGCATCTGTAAGTGTTTATGTAACCTATAACTGTGATGTAGACGTCTTCCATGAGATCTGAATGCTTTGATAATGTTCTGTACAGTTGGATGTAAATACAAGCAATTTGTATATCACTTATTATTTCATTATTATGAAGGATGTAAATATTTGCTTGTCTATGTGGTGTGCTGCTTTATCTGTCTAGACATGTAAACTGTGATTCAGGATGTGACAATCTAAGGAACAAGGATGCCGTATTGGAATATGCAATATGATGGAGTGCGCAAAGGTCTTTTTTGACAACAATCTTAAAAGTAAGATAAATGTTAAAGCACATTCAACAAAACCTGAACCTATTGATCTACATGTAAGCCTAGTTTTAAAATAGACACAACTGTCAATGTTGACTGTTTGCATTAGTGTCGTCAGATAGATAACACTCATTTTTCTGTGCCAGTGTTCAGATGGTGGAACTCAGTATAACAGACTCCCATCCCAGGAATACTGGATTAATTTTACGGTCGATCAGAGAGACAGATAACTCTATCCGCATAGCCGTTCACCGTCTTTGTGATACCGAAGGGAACGGCCGTGAATCATGACGTGCCTTTCTAATCTAAATATTGACCTACAATCAAACTGTCATTGTCATGGTGAAGAGATATGTGAAAAAGAGCGTCCTGTTGAATTGGTCTGTTATTGGACGGTAATTGTTATCAGTAGGAGTTTCATAAAAGTTGGGACGCCTGTTCGCCATTTCAAACAGTATTATTTGCTCATAGAACTCTGAACTACTAGGAAGCGTTGGGAAATGGTTTTGTGGCTCTTTACCTTTTGTTCTTTTACTGGCATAAACGTCCATGAGTTGAAGACTGACATTGTCATTTTGGTAAACTGAAGATACTTGTATACACGTCCCATCTGAGAATTTGAATACTTGTCAAAAGGTCACTTCAATGCTTTAAAAAAAAAAGGTTGTTGAATATGTTCCCACTGCCAGTTGTCTTGAGGTTACAGTGCCGGTTTATTCTCCTGTTTTATGCTGGATTTATCAAAATGTGATTCTTTCCACATTGTATTATTTTTGTATAAAATGAAATCAATCTTTTGAAATCACTATTTATGCTTTACAAAAGAAGTCTCAAGTAAAGTTCTTTTTTGCTCAAGATTGATAAAAGTGGTCCGTCTCTAACTTGAAATGTGAACTTAGATCATTTTCTGTATTTATTATAAATGTTCTCATACTAAATATTAGTGTTTTGCCAATCTACAGTAATAATTAGAGTTGAGCCGGATACTCGTCTGAAACGAGTATCCGGTACGGATAAAGCACTTTTGCCGAGTGTGAGTATCATACGAGTAATACAAGTCAATATCTGTGCTCGGATTGAATAAAAATCCTCATTGGGTAGCTGACTGTCTGCGTTCTGTGATAGGCTAGTCACAGCGCCCCTCCCCTACACATGCAGATTTGCTGTGTCCCGCCCTGCTCACTCACACACAGAACACTGAGAAGAGAACAGCTCACTTTCTCTCTCTGTCTCTCGCTCAGACACTTAAGTTTGTGGGTCTTTTCCGATAATGTTTAGGGTTTATTCAGCTTCAGTTTTGTTTTTTATTTCAGTTTGTTTGTAGATCTTACTTATTAACCAGTAGAGTTCTGGTAAACATGGGGTTTGTTCAGATCTGGTGCTTGGTAAAATGCGACTAGCGTTGCCTGTCTCTGCCTGTCGGAGATTTTATTTTATTTTTTTAACGTCTGCTGGCTCTAACCAGTTTTTTGACTTCATGCAAAAAATAATGATTAAAAATTATGATTTCTTCATAATTGCAACCGCATGTGTTGTATTCATTGTTGCAAAACTTGTTCTGTATATAGTTTGTTTGTTCTCGTGATCAAATCCACTGATCTGAAGCTCAATGCTGATGCTGTCATGTAAATAGTTTTATAATCAGCAATAAATATAAAAAATTTTTATCAACCCATATCAATTGCATGATTAAAAATAACATACCGGTTAAAGCCCCGCCCATTTCAAGACAATCCACCCATTTCAGGGTTAAATCACGCCCACTTCCGGGTTAGGCCCCGCCCAGTCCGAGTACAGATACAAATAATGTTGTACTCGCTCATCCCTAGTAATAATGAATGTTACTGTTACTTCTATAGTTTTTCTTTTCAACAAAAACGTTTTTATGACATAGATGTTAGGAATGTGTTTCCGTTCAGCAAGGGCCCATTACCAACCCCTCCTTCCTGTGACAAGCACTATCTGTTTTTGTTAAATCCCGTGAACCTTACAGGATATATGGCTTCTGTGGTGATCTTAAATCTTTATAGTTGGCATAATATTTTGACAATTTAAATCCTGGTGCTTCTCTTAAAGTCAAATTATGTTGCATTGTATGCTGTTCAGTGGCGTGAGAGAGAATGGGGTGCATGTTTGGAAGAAAACCTCCCTGTTGTTTTTTGTTTTCCTCCTACAGGTCTGAAACAACAATTTTTAAAATTCCCTACATGGCTATTACTAAACTTGAAGGATGAGCCATATGTTGTTGTTGGAAAGGAAACTCATGCCAATGCCCACAGTGAGAGTATGCTGGGAAAACATGGCTCTATGAAGACAATATAGGCTAGGCTGCTTCATGCTCAGACAAATCGCACAACATTTGTGTGTTTTACATGGGTCTCTTTTATTAAAACGAGTTGTAGTTTTAGTGATGGTCTTCTGCTTTTGTTTAATTAACTTCTTGTTCACAATTGCAAAACATTTTTTCTGTGTATGTGGAGATTATTTTATATTTGTTCTTTATTTATTGTTGTGACACTCCAGTATGAATTCCAGGATAGAGTTTGGCTGCAAATGTATGACAAAAAAGTGGGTGTTTATGAGAATATTTACATTTCAGGTAGGTTTTCATGACCTCTGACCGTTTTGTTTGTCTGAACCAACAAATGACAATTTTATTGACCTGTGGTGAAAAAGATTGGACATTTCAAACATTTTGGGACTATGACCAACAATTTTTTTTGTGTGTGTTGCTAAACCTAATTTCATGGTCAGCATTTTACATTTCCTAAATACACAGAATTAAATAATATTTTCACACTTTTGAATGTCTATTAGAAGTGATATATACAGATATTTCTTTGTTTTCTTCAAACATCAAATCTTTTCACTGACATTGATGTCTCCTTGGTAACAAAGTACACTATCTTACACTAACTGAATAAACTTTATTAGAGGCAATTTTATTCAATAAATATTAAAATAGTTTCTGTTTAATTCACTTTTATTTGCTCTATAAGGGTCATTTTAAAAAGGGTCACTTTTTGATTGTTGATTTTTCAGATTTTACAAGGGTAAAGCAATTAAGTTATGCATATACCCTGCATTCAAAAGTTTGGGGTTGGTAAAAGTGGTTAATGTCCTTGAACAAAGTATTTTATTCTCACTTATTCTCACTAAGACTGCATTTATGTAATCAAAATACACAACACAATCTATAATGTTGCTATTTATCTTCTATTTCTAATATTGTTAGTTTTCTATTCAACATAATTAATACATATTTAAAATGTAATTTATTCCTGTGATGCAAAGCTGAATTTCCAGCAACATTACTCTGGTCTTCAGTGACATTCTAATATGATAATTTGCTGCTCTGCTCAAAATTTTTGAGCAATAGGCAATTGAAAATTTTGCAAAACTAAAATAAATTACATGAAAGAATGAGTCTGTTTGTTATAATAAAAATCAAGCAATAGGAAATAAAATTAGCTTGAAGAGACACTTAAAAGCATATTTTGAGTAATTATCTTAGCTTGATGACTGTAGCCATGTTACACTTATTGTGACTTTAAAACATTGTTCTGGTTTTTCCCCCAGCTGAATGTGCCTAGAGTTATGAAAGAGAGCGTCCTGCTGGGTATACACTTGTAACCCAATGATGTTGCCCTGTTTGGTTATCAATGAGGCCTTTGATTTTGCTCCCAGGGAACCACTAAAGATCTTACTGCTGTTCTCTTTTACTGCACTGCCCTGAAAAGAGCAGAGGAGCAGCGCGAGAGAGAAAGAGAGAGAGAGAGAGAGAGAGAGAGAGAGAGAGCTCATTTGCATTCTGAGGAGGTGCTAAGTTAACAATGCTGTCAACAACAACAATTATAACCATTGTATCGGTTCAATTCAATTCAATCAAGGACAGCGCTGGCCTGTAA